>JADBJO010005152.1:74502-77002 GCA_016801955.1 Conus betulinus
ACCACCACCACCACACACCACTACTACTACTACTACTACTACTACTACTACTACTACTACTACTACTACTACTACTGCTATTCATCTTCATCATCATTATCATCGTCGTCGTAGTAGTAGCAGTAGTGGTCATAATACATTGACATCTATCTGTCTGTCTGTCTGTCTGTCTGTCTGTCTGTCTGTCTCTCTCTCCTCTCTCTCTCTCTCTCTCTCTCTCTCTCTCTCTCTCTCTCTCTCTCTCTCTCTCTCTCCCTCTCTCTCTCTCAATGACTACTACGACTACTGCTACTACTACCACTCATCTTCATCATCATTATCATCATCGTCGTCGTAGTAGTAGCAGTAGCAGTAGTAGTAGTGGTGCTCATAATACATTGACATGGTCTGTCTGCTACTACTACTGCTGCTGTTACTTCTACTACTATCACTGCCACCGTCACCACCACCACATCACCACCACCACCACCACCACCACCACTACTACTACTACTACTACTACTATACTATACTACTACTACTACTACTACTCTTCATCATTATCATCATCGTCGTCGTCGTCGTAGTAGTAGTAGTAGTAGTAGTAGTAGTAGTAATAGTGGTCAAAATACGTTGGCATGTGACAAGATGTAAGAAAACTTCAGTAAAGACAGTGATGAAGATAGGCACAAAAAGAGAAACCGACACGAGTCATCCCCCCTGTGTCATCTGTGACGTAACAGGTCCAGGCCAGTGACGATGACGAAGGAGACTATGGCGACGTGGTCTACGCCGTGCGGACCGCGGGGCCCGGGGTGTGCGATGACGTCACGGTGGCCGAGCGGAGCGGGCGGTCAGTTTAGAGCGGAGTGTCCGGCACAGTGTCCACTGCTCTGTGTTGCTGGACGCCTGCGACAGTCCTCTACAGCCCCTGCATAGGTGTGTGTGTATGTGTGTGTGTGTGTGAGTGTGAGTGTGCGTGTGTACGTGTGTGTGTGTGTGTGTGTGTGTGTGTGTGTGTGTGTGTGTGTGTGTGTGTGTGTGTCCCTATGTTCTCTGCTGACGAATCTCTCTCTCTCTCTCTCTCTCTCTCTCTCTCTCTCTCTCTCTCTCTCTCTCTCTCTCTCTCTCTCTCTCTTTCTCTCTCTCTCTCTGGGTCTGTACATGCCAATGTCTGTGCGTCTGTGTCTGTGTTTTGCGAAGGAAGGTCAGTGTATGATCGTTAGTACTGGTCCCACATTATAGCCGCAGACTCCGAGTAGAAAGCACCAGATGCAGTTACCACACACGCTTGCAGAGAAAAAAAAAATCACTCGCATAATCGCCACGTACGCCAGCATAGAAAGCATCACCCAGCCAGTCGCTACAGATCCCTCACAGACGCCCTGTTCGACAATTTATAGAAATGTGCCTTCCGAGGTTTCAGACTACACATTGAGAGGCTGGACTGGTGTGGGGGTGGGGGTGGTTGTACCCCAGGCCTGTTCTTAGAAAGAGAAGAAAGTTGGGAGTAGATCTGATGCCCCCACCCGCCACCATCCCCCCCCCCCCCCCCCCTTTTTTCTGTTTCCCTTCTCTCGTCATACGCAGATATTTGGATCACCCAGAAGATCAGTGCCATCTTGTTCGACCTGCATGGATAGAGACATGCTTCTTGTTTTTTTTGTTTTTCCCATGGTTTCCAGATTCTTTCTCTTGTCACTTCTCTATGCATGTTTTGTGAAGGACAAGTTTGGTAGTAACATAAATCCATGATTATGCATGATTAGAGAGAGAGAGAGAGAGAGAGAGAGAGAGTCGGTACTAATATTCATTCTTTATCTGACCTAAACTTGTGAAGCAATAGTATATGTTATTGCCAATTCTTTTGTGTGCATAATTTGTGAAGGACTATGTGATAGCAAAAATTGTTTTTTTCTTCGTGTATAATTTCTTAATGACTGTGTCGGTGATAATTTTCAGCTTGTATGTGTGCACGGTTTGTAATTGACCGAGAATGTGTTTTCTAACACAAGCTGGAATGACTGTATAACTATGCGAAATCGTTTTTATTTGATTCACCTGTAATGTTAGCGTCTAACCTGATGCTTCTGCTTTTCTTTGATGTTCCACAGACGCTGTACCTCAGTTGGCTTGCAGGTCAGTGCTGACGACAGTCCTCAACCACAAGTCCCCACAGGATGGTAGCAGCCCACAGACTGGGCTAGGTCAACCTTGGGGGGGGGGTCTACAGAGCTGCTTTAAAAAGAACAAAAATATATCTAATTATTTTCATTATAATCACTCCAGAAATTTCTTTTTTTTTTTTTTTTTTTTTTTTTTTTTTGAATAAGTTGATGGATGCAGTCAAGTCTTTTTTTTTCATCCATTTTATCCATATTAAAAGCAAGCAGCTGAAATCTGATGGGCAGCAGTACGGTATGTTGGTGAAAGGGGGCTAACCCAGCCGAAAGGGACATTATTCTGCTCAATGCGCAGTGATGATGAGGGATTGTCTCCCATGCATTTTTGTAACGGCAAC
>JADBJO010005152.1:79502-109502 GCA_016801955.1 Conus betulinus
TCTGTTCTGTCAATGACCCCTGCTCTGTTCTCTCTGTTCTGTCAATGACCCCTGCTCTGTTCTCTCTGTTCTGTCAATGACCCTCACTGTGTTCTTTCCGTCAATGACCCCTGCTGTGTCCTGTGTTCTGTCAATGACCCCTGCTCTGTTCTCTCTGTCATTGACCCCTGCTGTTTTCCCTCTGTTCTGTCAGTGACCCCTGCTGTGTTCTGTCAAATACTCCTGCTGTGTTATCTCTGTTCTGTCAACGACCCCTGCTGTGTTCTCTCTGTTCTGTCAACGACCCCTGCTGTGTTATCTCTGTTTCTGTCAATGACCCCTGCTGTGTTCCCTCTGTTCTGTCAATGACCCCTGCTGTGTTCTGTCAAATACTCCTGCTGTTTTATCTCTGTTCTGTCAATGACCCTGCTGCTGTCAAATACTCCTGCTGTTTTATCTCTGTCAAATGACCCCTGCTGTGTTCTGTTATCCTCTGTTCTGTCAATGACCCCTGCTGTGTTCCCTCTGTTCTGTCAATGACCCCTGCTCTGTTCTCTCTGTTGTGTCAATGACGCCTGCTGTGTTTCTCTCTGTTCTGTCAATGACCCCTGCTGTGTTCTCTCTGTTCTGTCAATGACCCCTGCTCTGTTCTCTCTGGTCTGTCAATGACCCCTGCTGTGTTCTCTCTGTTCTGTCAGTGACCCCTGCTGTGTTCTCTCTGTTCTGTCAATGACCCCTGCTCTGTCCTCTCTGTTCTGTCAATGACCCCCACTGTATTCTTTAAGTCAAAGATTCCTGCTGTGTTCTCCATAACAATTGCCCCCCCCCCTCCCCCCACCCACCTCCCACACACACACACACACACACACACACACACACACACACACACACACACATCTCCTATTTCCCCCCCTCAGCGATTCCTGCTGTGTTCTGTTCCCTGTTAACGACCCTTACTGTTGGGGCTGTATGTATTCCCTTTCTTTGTCATACTCTCTGTGGCCTCAGCCACTAGGCTTTTCTCTGACTGTACGTTCTCCGTGTGTGTGTGTGTGTGTGTGTGTGTGTGTGTGTGTGTGTGTGTGTGTGTGTGTGTGTGTGTGTGTGTGTGTGTGTGTGTGTGTGTGTGTGTGTGTGTGTACACACTGGTGGAGGAGCACAGCCAGGAGATCAGACTGCTGTTCCTCTCCTACGTACCCTCCCCCACCTCCACTGCCCCCACCCCCACACAAGATGAACAGACCTCCGACGATTTCCCCTCTCATGTCATCGCTCTCATCGTCATCGCCGCCCTCCTCCTCTTGGCCCTCGTCGTCGCCCTCATCGTCATCTACAGAGGCCGCAGACGGTCAGTCGTCTTCTTCTTCTTCTTCTTCTTCCTTCTTCCTCTCTCCTCTTCTTCCTTCTTCTTCTCCTCTTCTTCTTCTTTCTTCTTCTTCTTCTTCTTTTCTTCTTTTTGTTGTTTTTTGTTTGTTGTTGTTCTTCTTCTTCTTCTTCTTTTCTCTTCTCTGTTCTTATTCTTGTTCTTCTTCTTCTTCTTCTTCTTCTTGTTCCTCTTTTTTCTTCTTCTTCTTCTTGTTCTTCTTGTTCTTGTTCTTGTTCTTCATCATCTCATCATCATCATCATCATCATCATCATCATCATCATCATCATCATCATCATCATCATCATCATCTTCTTCTTCTTCTTCTTCTTCTTCTACTTCTTCTTCTTCTTCTTCCCGTTGTTTAAAGTAAGAAACTGCTGTATGTAGTGTAGAGGCAGTGTGCATGATGTCTTTGTTAATTGTATCAGTTTCATGTTCGCTGCGATCTGAAGACATATCTGTCTAGATTCATTTGATTCTGTAAGAAAAAAAAAAGATCCATTTTGTGCGATATTTGGATCTTTGTTTACATTTTAGCTTGATGTTTTCATATTTCAAAGCAGGGGTCACTGCAGGCAGAAATTAAAACATAAAAGGAAACATCGAGTTACTGAGCTGCCGAAGGAAGGAATAAACAAACGACAGAACGTGTTTTTCAGTGTCACTGCAGTCTTTCTTCAAAGATCTTACTTTGGCTTGATTGTTCTTTCAAAGTGGTGGGCGAGAGCAGTCGAGCGCGCGCGTACGCGCTCGCGCGTGCTGCGTGCGTGCGTGCGTGTGTGAGTGTGTGTGTGTGTGTGTGTGTGTGTGTGTGTGTGTGTGTGTGTGTGTGTGTGTGTGTGTGTGTGTGTGTGAGAGAGTGTGAGAGAGTGGTGAGAGAGAGAGAGAGAGAGAGAGAGAGAGAGAGAGAGAGAGAGAGAGAGAGAGAAGATCGATAACTAAGTAATTACATAAGTGGTTTCGGATATATGTGTGTGGGAAAAAGAGAGGATACTTTATTTTCACTTGTAGTGTATTGGTTCAAAGACGTATCCTACACCAGCACAACAACCGCCGCCCCCATATGATGACCAAGACAGTATACTGACCATACCATCCACCGGCCAAGAGAGCGACATTCCGACGTTGTCTTGGTTTTCATATCCAGTAACTTGGGGGCGCTTCCATGGGGCTTCTGTTCGAGGGTTGACTGCCAGAACCCAGTATCTCTCTTATATATCTATATGCGAGATACTGGGTTCTGGCGGGCAACCCTCGTGTTGTGTTGCGTCTGGTGGCCAAACAATGGCATCTGCCAGGGTGCAGTTATATCTCTCGACGTCTTCGTGGAAAGTCCTGTGTGTGTCTGCACCCTATGTGAACACGGCACCGGCTTCCAAGGCTGGTGCAGGATTTTTCCAGACTGACTGCTTCAGCAGTTGGAGAGGGTACTCCTCTGGGTCCCACTGGCACCTTCAGGTGGATCTGATTTGTCTTCGTTTCATAGTTGTTCGATCCTAAAGTGAGCTTATAGGCTGGGCTATATTCATTGCTTTTTGTTTATTCGTTCCTTTTTGTGACTCTTCCTTATGTCAATTTCCTCCGCTGTCCGTATCCACCTTTCACTTTTTCTCTGTGCGCCCGTTGGATCTGGTGTTCTCCCCATGTGTTGAGAATATCATACAGCTACAGGCGGCGTTGTCTGCTGGATATCATGGGTGGTCTGTCATAGTCCATGGGTTGTCTGTCATAGTCTGTGGATGGCCTGTCATAGTCCGTGGATGGCCTGTCATAGTCCGTGGGATGGCCTGTCATAGTCCGTGGATGGCCTGTCATAGTCCGTGGATGGCTTGCCTTTGTGTCCATGGGTGGTCTGTGGTGGAATCTGAGAAATGAACAATCAACAACAACAACAGCAATAAAAAGAGGGGGGGGGGGGGGGGGGAGGGAGCTCTCAACGCAGGTAGGTGTGTCTGCAGTGAAAATGGAAAATGCCAGAAAAGTAAATCGTAGGTGGAAATAAGGGGAGAAAATGGTCAGCCACCTACAGCACCCAACCAAAGTCTGACCCCAGGATGAGTTGCCCCATCCTGGCACCAAGGGGTGAGATGGAAAACGGGAAAATCCTGAGGGAAAAAATCTAGTCAGACGGAGCTGGCCGCCTGAATACAGTTGCAAAACTCCCTAAATAGAAAAAAAAAAAACAATATGAGGGTGGGGAGGGGGGAGGAAGGGAAAGGGAAGGGAACATGGAGAGGTTGGAACAGATGCAGAAAGAAAGAAAGAAAAAGAAAGAAAGAAAGAAGGGGGGGGGGGGGGGCGTGTAGGACGGAAAAGAAGGTAAGGAAGGAAAAGGCCCCATAGGTACACACACTGTCATTGACTGTTAGAAAAGGGGGTTAAACATTATCATGGGAGCTAATAGCTGTGCTAACTGGCTGTGGACAGTTCATGGTTTGTCATTCAATCCAAATGGTTTCCTTGTGCCCAGATTATCTGTGATATACGATTCCACGTCTTTTCTGTCATAAGTAGTGCCTTGTTTGTTTTGTACAGTCCGTAAGATCTGCGTTACTTTGCATCTTGTTGTGTGTGCTTATTTGTATTTTGCGTCATTTTTATGACAGACGACTTGTTTACATCACTAACATTCCATTTTGTTTGTTTGTTAACTTTCTGGTTGGTTTGTTGACTAGTTGAGACTGCTTACTTTAGTGTTTATGACTATGATTTGGTGGTCCAGTCGTTTTTCAGACAGCAGGTAAACACACGGGGGGTGGGGGGGGGGGGGGGGGAGGGGGGGGGATCCTCAAATTTCGCTGGGCAGTGCAGTGTGTTGTTTCGGAATAAAATGTGTGGTTTGTTGCCAGTTGTCCTTCATCCTTGAGGACCAAGGGCGACAACCGCGGTGACGTTGAGGAAATGTGAGAGGATGGTAATGACTCGGCACTGTTGTGAAGGTGTCCTTTGTGAGCACTCCATACCTTTGTGAGCACTCACCCACTGTGCGTGTGAACAGCTCCTTGCTCAGCACGACACTCACTGTTGAGGAAGGATTTGCTCAGCACTCCACGTACTGTTTGTGAAGGGTTTCCGTTGTCAGCACTCTCCCCTCTGGTTGTGAATGGGTTCATTTGTCAGTACCCCCCCCCCCTCCCCTCCCCTCCCCACCACCACCACTACCACCACCACTCCTCCACCCCCACTAATTGTGACGTCCTTTCTTTGGTGGCATTCGTTCACTGTTTGTGAGTTCATTCTTCTGCTCGCACGTATCGATTGTTTGCGAATGGCTTTCTTTGTTAGCACTCTATCTACTGTTGTGACTTTTTTTTTTCTGTATTTTTGTTTATTTTATTTATTTTTTTTTATTTATTTTTTTTTTATAATCACAAAGCCTGCTGTTTGTTTTAATGGGTTGGACGTGATGTTTGTAAGTAACCATCCTCTGTTTGGGGGTGGCTACTCTTTGTCAACATTTCACGCACCGTTTGTGAATGGTTTCTTCTGTAACTACTCCACTTCTGTAAATTGTCTTCCCTTGCCAGAACCCCTTCCCGTCTGTGAGTGACTTCCCTTGCCAACAACTCCATCCCCTGTCTGTGAGTGACTTCCCTTACCATTACTCCATCCCCTGTCTGTGAGTGACTTCCCTTGCCAACACTCCATCCCCTGTCTGTGAGTGACTTCCCTTGCCATCATTCCATCCCCTGTCTGTGAGTGACTTCCCTTGCCATCACTCCATCCCCTGTCTGTGAGTGACTCCCCTTGCCATTACTCCATCCATCCTCTGTCTGTGAGTGACTCCCTTGCCAACACTCCATCCCCTGTCTGTGAGTGACTTCCCTTGCCATCATTCCATCCCCTGTCTGTGATTGACTTCCCTTGCCATCATTCCATCCCCTGTCTGTGAGTGACTTCCCTTGCCATCACTTCATCCTCTGTCTGTGAGTGACTTCATCATTCCATCCCCTGTCTGTGAGTGACTTCCCTTGCCATCACTCATCCCCTGTCTGTGAGTGACTTTCCTTGTCAACACTCCATCCCCTGTCTGTGAGTGACTTCCCTTGTCAACACTCCATCCCCTGTCTGTGAGTGACTTCCCTTGCCATCATTCCATCCCCTGTCTGTGAGTGACTTCATCACTCCATCCCCTGTCTGTGAGTGACTTCCCTTGCCATCACTCCATCCCCTGTCTGTGAGTGACTTCATCACTCCATCCCCTGTCTGTGAGTGACTTCCCTTGCCATCACTCCATCCCCTGTCTGTGAGTGACTTCCCTTACCAACACTCCATCCTTTGTCTGTGAGTGACTTCCCTTGTCAACACTCCATTCCTGTCTGAGTGACTTCCCTTGCCAACACTCGGTTCCTGTCTGAGTGACTTCCCTTGCCAACACTCCATCCCTGTCTGTGAGTGACTTCCTTGCCCATCACTCCATACCCTGTGAGTGACTTCCCTTGCCCATCACTCCATACCCTGTGAGTGACTTCCCTTGCCCATCCACTCCTGTACCCTGTGAGTGACTTCCCTTCCCATCACTCCACTCTGTCTGTGAGTGACTTCCCTTGCCAGCAATCAACCACGCTTGTAGACTGAGCTAGCTGTGTCCACAGTTGTCGGCCTAGGAGTGTGGTTTCTGCTTGGAAGGTAGGTCTATCCCCCCATCGTGCTCTTCGACTTAGTTTTGAGGTGTTCCGTGGAAGGAGTCCATCATTGTTATATGTAGCTGCCCCTAACATTTTAACTACCACTCACTTCTGCCGTCTGTGTTGCCGATATTCAGATCCCCTAGTGTACATACATGAAACCGTAACAGTCCTGACCATGACTCCGTGTCTGCCTGTAGCATGAACAACGTTCTGTCTGTGTTGACAGCTACACGAAGCAGCGACGACTGATGCACCACCTGTCTCCCACCAACGACATCTACGCCAGCGCCGAGCTGGGCAAGGCGGACAGTGACTCCACCGCCCCCGTCCTCCCCCTCCCCCTCCCCCCGCGCCAGGACCAGGAGGAGGGCGTGGGGGCTGGAGTCATCAACCCCATCTTCCAGGACGACGACACCGAGTCCTTGCCCCAGGTCACCCCCCGCTCCCATACTGAGGACGGGGAGGAGAACGAGGGGGAGGTGGGTGGGGGACCCAAGAGTCACGTGAGCAGCCGGCACCCGGACGCGGACAGCGGCGTGCCCAGTGACCGGGAGAACGGCGGGGAGGAGGAGGAGGAGGAGGGGTCGGAGAGGACCTCCCCCGCCCTGTCTCGCGGCGAGGGACCCCGGGCCCATGGGGGCCTCCTACCTCGCCGCCGTGCTCCATGATCTCATGACGTCGTCGGCAGACCCAGTGGAAGATGAAGGACCTGACGTGGAGGACATGATCGACGTCACCTCGCCCCCGGCACTGTACACGGACGCCGGGCTGGATCTGTATGCCGGCAGCCCAACGTTCAGCCCTCAGCCTCAGGGAGGACCTGGGTGAGATGCGCAGTTCACCACAGGACAGTGACAATGCTCCTCCTCCTCCTCCTCCTCCTCAACGCTCTGACGATTCCCGTTATGGTCCGTATGTGCAGTCGTTCAAGGTCAACACGCGGACGACCCAAGCTGAAGCAGATGGCAAAAAGAAAACGGATGGGAGAGTGGATGACGTCACCGATGACGTGAGAAAATCCATGACGCTTTCTGAAGAAACGGGGGAAGTCAGCGGCCCCTCCAGCAGTGACCCGGCTTACTTGTTGGCGGCGGTGCTTCATCAGCATCTCATGGCCGCTGACCAGTCCACCGCCGGCAATGAAGAAGAGGAGGATGACCCCGAGGCCTTCGGGTCGAAGCTGGGAAGTCTGGTGCGAGCCTCCACACCTCCGATGCACAGGGCCCATAGCCAGGAGGAGGAGGACGAGGACGACGACAGCCTGCCTGAAGAACCCGAACCCGACTACGCCCAAGAAGGTGCGCTTCAGCATGCAGGTGGAAGAAATGTTCCAGGACCTCAGCTCCCTCACTGAGGGCCCCGACCAGCAAGACCAGGATCGTCTGCCTGCTGATGACGCTGACAAGAGCCCAGCCTCAATGGAGACGGTCCAGAAAAGGAGCCGGAGGAACCCAGGAAGTCGGAAGACCTCAGTGCTGGGCCGAGCAGCCAGGATGCAGCTGAAGAAGGAGGTCCGGGACGTGTGAGACCGCCACGCTGCTCATCCGTGAGCTGAAGCAGCGAGTCCGACAAGTGGACCCTGAGGCAGAGAGTGTCTCCACGCATGGGCAAGGTCCACAGGGCAGTGACGTCATCGCCAGTCAGCAGGAAGAGACGACTGCCTTCTGAACGAGCAGCACGTGCAGTAGTGGGCACTGACCCCAGTACTAGTACCACCCCCCCCCCCCCCACCCCCCACCCCATCCCCAACACAATTTCTGTTGATTACCCTCTATATTTACCAGTCCTTCACAAAACCACTGTTATTGATTAGTTCCAGTGCCGATGGTTCCCTCAACACAACTGTTGTTGATTATCCTCAACACTGATTGCGCCCTCAGCACGATCATTGCTGATTATCCTCAGTATTGATGGCTTCCTTAACACAAGTGTTGTTGATTATCCTCAGTACTGATGGTTCCCTCAGCACCACTGTTGTCGACGATCCTCAATGCTGATAACTCCCTCAACAGTGCAGTTGATCACCGTCAGTCTTGATGCTTCCTCCACACGTCTGACAGTGAATCATAGCACCAAAGAGTCCTCAACGCAAGTGTTGTTGATGATGTCCGCCCTACTGACAGTTCTCCCCGTAGTGACGTTGAGTATCCCAGTATCAATGCCCCCCCCCCCCCCCCCCCCCCCCCCCCCACAGCGCAGTTCCTGCCTACAGTCGATGGTACTAATACCCACCCCCACCCCTCTCTCCCCAAGTATAAAAAGTGTTGTTATTGATTATCTTCAATTTTGATGGTACCCTTGATACGGATCTTGAGTGTCATCAGTGTTACTATTGAGCACACTCAGTGTAAAGGTCTCCCATTCATAGAACTGTTGATTTCTCTCAGTATTGATGCCAAGCCCCCCCCCCCCCCCCCCCCCCCCCCCCACTCCCTCATCACAAAAAGGAGAGATGTGTAGTCAGCATTATGTCTTTCTACCTGTTCCTGCCCCACCAGTTACACCCAAGCCGGTCGGCATGAAGTGTGTGTGTGTGTGTGTTGGGGGGGGGGGGGGGGGGGGAGGCGGCGGCGGCGGCGGCTCGGGGTTGCCATGAAAACCCTTCAAGGTGTTAGCTACAAACCAGTTTTGTTGTGCAGGGGAGAGGGGGGAGGCTGTAAGATACCTGTGGGTTGACATGTACAATCCACAGGTCGTCTCTCACCGCCACCCTTGGCTGGGTGAAGAGCGAGACAGCTAGGGGTTGACATGTACAATCCACAGGTCGTCTCTCACCGCCACCCTTGGCTGGGTGAAGAGCGAGACAGCTAGGGGTTGACATGTACAAATGGTCGTCGCTCACCGCCACCCTTGGTGGGTGAAGAGCGAGACAGCTAGGGGTTGACATGTACAATCACTGGTCGTCGCTCACCGCCACCCTTGGCTGGGTGAAGAGCGAGACAGCTAGGGGTTGACCTGTACAATTGTCCACTTATCAGCGACAACCGGTCTGGATTGAGTAAAAAAAAAAAAAAAATGGGGAAGGAGGGTGGAGGAGGGGGTTGTGCGGGAGACGGGGAAGATAACTAGGTTTGATATGTAGCCTGCGCATTGTTAGCCGATCTTTGCTGAGTGATGTAGCCTGCGCATTGTTAGCCGATCTTGGCTGAGTGAAAGGAAGAAGGGAAGTGGGGGTGTGGGGTGGTAATAGCTATTGGATGACATGTAGCCTACAAATTGTAAAGTACAACCAATCTGGGCAGAGTGAAGGAAAAGAGGAAGAGGAGGGGGGGGGGGGGGGGGGTAGCTATGGGTTGGGTACATGTAGCCTACAGTCTACATTGCTAGCTGTGGCAGGCAGCAGTGTCCCACCAGGGGAATACCGATGACTGCGTCTACCAATCACAAGGGAGCCGACAGAAATCGATGAATTTAGTAACCTGACATGTTTCGGTAACTGTAACCAAAACAGACTGACAAATACAAACTTGGTTAAACATCCAATTTCTAACTTTGCTTCCTTCCGTAATGAAATACATGCCATCTTCGTCAGAGAATAAGAGAAGTTTTCTATTTGAAGGCTAGGGGTAAGAAAGGAAATCTTATCTGACTATGATCAGCCATTTTGCTCGTTTCTCCAGGCACCAAAGCTCGTTTCTACATGCACCAAAAAATAGTAACGTCCTCTCATTGGTAGAAAGCGTGGTCGGTATTCTCACATTCTCTAGTTGCTATGCAATGTTACTCGGGACACACAGTCTGATCCTAGTGGCACCGACTGATGCCCAACACCATTCCTAAGTGGTTCCAGTCCTTGGCCACCGTTACCATGAGGACATCAGAGGTCAGGAACGACACGGTGCCGTCACTGCAGTTCCGAGTTGCCCGCCTTGCCCTGTTGCCATTTAACATACCACATGGACACTGAGCAAAGCGAGGCAAGAGGTGGTCAAACTACTTCTCTCCCTTGAACGTAACGAGGCAGGTATTCAGGAATAGCAAATGCCAGTGCTCATATGGAACCTGTTGGGGAAAAGAAGTTGGGCCGTATGACCAGTAGGGGCTACAGACCAAAGTAGTGTCTGAAGATGACGTATCAAAAATAGAGTCTGGTCGACGCATGCAGTAAAGTGTAGTAAAACGCAGCGTTGCCTGAACGCAGCCGAGATTTGCCGGGCATACATGCCACGACCATCCCGCTACAACTATGTCCTTACCACGGACCTCCCCCCCCCCCCCCACCCCCCACCACCCAACTGTGTGTGAAGCACAGCCCCCCGACCCCCCTCCTCCACACCCCCATTCCTGCCCTTTTCCATTAGTTAATTGCAAGCGCGTCACAACTCAGATGACGTCATTTCCCACCAGTCCCCGCTGTGTCAGTGTGACAGCCGTCTGTGGCACTGTCTATAGGGCCGTGCTGTGACAGTCGTCTGTGGCACTGTCTATAGGGCCGTACTGTGACTGTGCACAGTCGTCTGTGACAGTCGTCTGTGGCACTGTCTATTGGGCCGTGCTGTGACAGTCGTCTGTGGCACTGTCTATAGTGCCCTGGACAGCGTGCTGTGTCTATAGTGCCCGTCTGTGTGTCAGTGTGACAGCCGTCTGTGGCACTGTCTATAGTGCCGTGCTGTGACAGTCGTCTGTGGCACTGCATAGGGCCGTCTGTGACAGTCGTCTGTGGCACTGTCTATAGTGCCGTGCTGTGACAGTCGTCTGTGGCACTGTCTATAGTGCCGTGCTGTGACAGTCGTCTGTGGCACTGTCTATAGTGCCGTGTGGCACTGTCGTCTGTGGCACTGTCTATAGTGCCGTGCTGTGACAGTCGTCTGTGGCACTGTCTATAGTGCCGTGCTGTGACAGTCGTCTGTGGCACTGTCTATAGTGCCGTGCTGTGCGTTCTGGCCGTGACGACAGTCTACTTCTTCACTCTGCTCATACTGTGCCTGTCATAAACTACGTCACTGCAGTTCTGTTGTGGGCGATGGGCGACGAGCGTGCCATGGTAGCGTACTGGCACATGGTGATGTGCCAGCTGTGGTGATGAGCAGAGCCCTGACGTGTGCCAGTCCTGTGCCGTGACAGAGAGGATGGCTTTGCCACAGACAGCGTCTGAGCACGGTGTACCAGAGAGGATGGCTTCGCCACAGACACGCCTGGGCACGTCAGTGCTGTACCAGAGAGGATGGCTTCGCCACAGACAGCGCCTGGGCACGTCAGTGTCTGTACCAGAGAGGATGGCTTCGCCACAGACAACGCCTGGGCACGTCAGTGTCTGTACCAGAGAGGATGGCTTCGCCACAGACGAAGCAGAGAGGATGGCTTGCCACCAGAGACGAAGTCTGGGCACGTCAGTGTCTGTACCAGAGAGGATGGCTTCGCCACAGACAACGCCTGGGCACGTCAGTGCCGGTGCCATGCAAACAGAAAACTACCCCCGTTCTTGTTTCATGGCGGACTATTCTTCCCCAGGTCTGCAATCACTTCATACACACACACACACACACACACACACACACACACACACACACACACCCCGAACCACCCTCCCGCTTTCCTCCCCCATCTCTACCCAGTTCCTCTGCATCCCCGTTTCCCTCTGTGCGATCCCTATGCCAAGACCCCCCCCTCTCTCTCTCTCTCTCTCTCTCTCTCTCACACACACACACACACACACACACACACACACGTTTAACATTTTAAGGTGTGCACTGAAAATTTGTCACCGTTTGCAAGTGTTTTCATGGTAATGTTATGTCCAGTGTTAATGACATGCATATCAGCGATAGCTACATGCCAAACCGCTTGTGATCGGATTCAATTATTTGTTGTATCTTTTTTAATGATGGTGTGTAATCGGACGTTTTGCGAACAGGAACAAAGGAATTCTGTCTGTGAAATAATTCAGGATAACCATAAGGAAAAACAGGGGTGGGTACCTTTTTCCCCTGTATGTATCATGAAATCCACATGAACAGATCTTATTGTCAGGTTACAGTATTCAACCCACAGATCTGACCGTTTGATATAAGGATTTACAGTAAACAGTGTCTGCGGGTCTGTAAACCATAAGCTGATGCTCGTTGCAGCTGGGATATTAACGTTTTCCTTAACTTTCTTCGCTCTTCAGCCTTCCAGCAGTATTCGTCTAAGGTCCAAGTGTGGGGTTTGGACAGAGAGCGGAGTGCTCTCTATTTTTGCGGCTTGTGGGACGTTTTCTATGCAAGAACAGTTTCCATCTGACAATATGTCGACAAGATTCAAGAAAAACCGCTGCTGGCAAGGAATCAGCTCATGACAATAGAGGGAATGGTCCACAACTTAGATATTAGGTAGACTCAGGAAGGTCACAATGACTTTCACATTGTGGGTGCTGGCGTCACCATCCAGAAAGGTCTTGCAGAAGTGAAAGGCTTGCTGCTGTAGACTAAGTTTCTCATTGCCGGGGAGACAGTGTCAGCCTGGTGTCTGGCACGTATCTGACTTGTGGCAGAACGTCATGATGGGACCTTGTGAGTGGAACAACGTGGAAAACGACCACCGGCCACCGTGGCCAAGTGGTTAGCATCACGGACTTCCAAGCTGGGAGGTGGTGGGTTTGATTCCATCAGAGCCGTTCATTTGTTGGGCTTTTCTGCTGCAACCTGCTGCTAGCGATGGTTTAGATTGCACGGGCTCAGATGGGAAAACTGAACCACACAGTCGAGTTTCATGCACTTAAGGGATGCGTCTGTTGACAGTGTTGCTCAAATTTCCTGACCGACACTGCAGTGTGTCTCTCTGTCTAGGACTTGCGTGACGCCAGGACATATTATGAAAATATGCGTAGAGTAACTTCCTGAAATGTGGCATCAGATCTGAAAGGAAATCCGTGGTATCATCGGAATCATTTTCCTCGATAAGCATCAAACGTCTCAGATTCTTTGGTCCTTTATGCCCTGTTCCCATGGTGACCTCAGTTTCGATTACCTCTCCACTCTATCCTGCTGGTTTGGTTCTGTCGGGGTCTCCGGTATCGGCACCTTCGTGGAGACTGTGGTTGAACGGATTTGGCGGCGCTTTCCGAAGGCAGAGCCTACTCACGCTGGCTCCACGACTAAGCGGTTACTGTTGTCAGTTGGGGACTCGGTAGGTGGTGTCCTGCGTATGGTGGATCAGAACACTGAGCACCACTAGAAGTGAGTCGGCAATAGTGCGGTGTCTTTTTTCTGGTGGGTTGCCCTATGGCGGCTTTACATTGACTGCTCCCAGCGGATTACCGATGCCGTGGCTGTGTCGTAGCAGGCCAGGCCGTGGCTGTCGATGGTGGGTGAGAGGGGTGGGCGAGAGGGGAGGGGTGGGGGAGGATATAACCGGCGTGTGTGCAATGCCACTTTTTGGCACAGAAGATGGGATAGCCTCCCTCCCCCACGCTCCTTCACCACATCCCCCCCCCCCCCCCCCTCCCCCCCCCACAACCTCTTCCGCACCAAACGGTGGGCGATCCACACTACCCTTGTCTCTTTGTTCACCTCCTCTGGCTACACCACAGCAAGCTTGTTTTCCTTGATCTGTGGCCACAGCTGGCTACACCACAGCAAGCTGTTTTCCTGATCTGTGGCCACAGCTGGCTACACCCACAGCAAGCTGTTTTCCTGATCTGTGGCCACAGCTGGCTACACCACAGCAAGCCGTTTTCCTGGTCTGTGGCAACATTGTTCATGCAGATATTTCAGTCAGTCTGGACCACAAATTCTGAGCAATGTTTTCAACCTCCCTCCCCTCCTACTGATCTTATGGACTCATCTCCCTTCAGTTTTTCTCAGATTGAAATTGTTCATAATCGTTACATATTATTCTTATAACTGTGCCTTTTAAAAACGCGCATCTCCAAGTTATTTGATGATTTTTTTTCCCCATAGCAAACACAACCTGTTCTTCTCTGACTGATAATAATAGAACAATTAGTATCGTCAAACCCGACCCGTTGGCGCCGAACTCTCCTGTTAAATTATGAATTCTTGTAAAACACTAATTAGTCGCAGAGACGGCTGTTAAATCCCAGGAATACTGAAGTGATAATACCCAAGTTCTTTCCGTGCCAGCACCTGGAAGGGGTACTTGTCCTGTTCGGGAAATAGGTGGTTTTCAACCACGAGTTGATGTCATGTTTTAACACCGCACACAGCAGAAGACTCGAATGCACCATTGTGCCTTATGTGTGGGTCATAAAACCAGGCGCCAAAAGGTTAGACTGTCGAGTACCTATTGACTTAATCCATCGACTTGACTGGGGAACAGGGCTGCGGCAGCACTCCTGCAGATGACAGGGTTCTGGACTGACCTGTTCAGCAGGGCCCATGTCATGCCGGCTGACTTCATGTCGGTGCCATCTTCACTTGGGTGCCAAGTCTGTGGAGTTCTTCCCACATTCCCCCCCCCCCCCAGTCTCTCCCCTCCCGTAGATTTAATTCGGCTCTCTGTCTTGTGATGTTTTTGACGTTTTCAGGGTCTGGTTTTAGGACAGTGTGATAGTATGGACAAGGACATGGTTAGTGAAACCACCTTTGTCGTAAGTGCGATTTCTGTGCGAGGTGATATTGTTGATTTGTTGATTTCGGGTGGATCTTTGGTCACACAGTGCTTGTGTTCGTGTCCTGGGTGACTTTCACATGTGTAATGCTCAACGTTAACATAGCTTTTCGTTACTTTGTACGCGGATGTGTCTGTAACGATGGGTGCCTTTTTAATCAAGTCTGTCTATATGTGTCATGTATGTGGTTTTGAAGTGCCGCGCTATTAACCATGATGTGTATTTTTCGGGTGTTCTCAGATCGGAAAGTGTAAACCAGATACACAGGGAACCGCATCGAGTCTGTTGCGCCATTCACCTGATGGCGCAGTGTAAATATTTGCCATCGGTTGTGCCTTCCTCTTTTACACCGATGTAAGATTGATGTTCCGGGTCATGTGCCGTGGACTGTAACTTCATTTGGACAGATGTCAGACTGACGTGGGCAACTCGTGCCTTTTGTTATTCGTACTGATGAAATTTCCTTACTGTTCCAGTTTTTAAGATAGTCATTTATCATGCCATTTGACTAAGCCAAGACTAGCGGTGGTTTTCTCCAGATACACAGAAGGCTTCAGACAGAATGTCTACCCTGACAGAACCTTGTGTGATCCATGTACAATGATCTCTGATTGATGCCTCATTAGCAGCATAATGACGTCATGTGAATTTTCTGGGTTTCTGTGCTAGGCCCGCCGGGTTTTCTTCTTCGTGGTGACACTGTCCTGTGGGGAACGGGTGGGAGGGAGAGGGGGTTATTACTCATGCTGGTTCTATGCCAGTGTTGTCGGTAGGAAGCTTAGTAAGTAGCGTCCTGTGTGTTGGACCAGTACAGGGGCCACTAAACTCCACTAAACTAACTGGGCAGCAGTGCAGTGTGTCTTCTCTATGGGATTGGTCCATGGCGACGTGATGCGGACTACTCTGTGTGGACTGCTGGCGCTGTGGGCGTGATGGGGCTGTCTACAACATAGGGCTGTAGGCTGAAAGGTGGTGTGTGGGTGTGTGTGTGGGGGGGGGGGGGGGGGGGGGGGGGGGGGAGAGCTGGCTGTGATGTCATGCTACTGTGGCCATAATGGGCTATCTAGACAGGGCTGTATGCTGAAAGGGAAGTGTGGGGGGGGGGGGGGCTGTGATGTCATGCCACTGTGGGCGTGATGGGGCTGTCTAGACAGGGCTGTCTAGACAGGCTGAAAGGCTGAAAAGGGGGGGGGCTGTGATGTCATGCCCACTGTGACCATAATGGGGCTGTCTAGATAGGGCTGTATGCTGACGGGGAAGGGGGGGGGGGCTGTGATGTCATGCCACTGTGACCATAATGGGGCTGTCTAGATAGGGCTGTATGCTGACGGGGAAGGGGGGGGGGGCTGTGATGTCATGTCATGCCACTGTGGCCGTGTCTACATGGGGCTGTGTCTAGGAGAATGTGGTGCTGTGTGGGCTGGGGGGGGGGGGGGGGGGGGGGCTGTGATGTCATGCCACTGTGGGCGTAATGGGGCTGTCTAGATAGGGCTGTATGCTGAGGGGGGGGGGGGGGGGGGGGGCTGTGATGTCATGCCACTGTGACCGTAATGGGGCTGTCTAGATAGGGCTGTATGCTGAAGGGAAGGGGGGGGGGCTGTGATGTCATGCCACTGTGGGGGGGGGGGGCTGTCTCTAGGGGGGGCTGTGCCTGGGTGGGGGGGGTAATGGGGCTGGGGGGGGGGGGGGGGGGGGGGGGGGGGCTGTCATGTCATGCCACTGTGGGCGTGATGGGGCTGTCTACATAGGGCTGTAGGCTGAAGAAGTTTGTGTTGGTGTGGGGGAGGGGGGGGGGCTGTGATGGGTGCTGCGGGCGTGATGGGGCTGTCTAGATAGGGCTGTATGCTGAAGGGAAGGGGGGGGGGGGTGGGGTCAGCCACCTGTCATGCCACTGTTGATGTCATAATGGGGCTGTGGTCTTGATAGGGCTGTAGGCTGAAGGGAAGGGGGGGGGGGGAGGGGGGCTGTGATGTCATGCCACTGTGACCATAATGGGTCTGTCTAGATAGGGCTGTATGCTGAAGGGAAGGGGGGGGGGGGGGGGGGGGGGGGCTGTGATGTCATGCCACTGTGACCGTGATGGGGCTGTCTACACAGGGCTGTATGCTGAAAGGGAAGTGGGGGGGGGGGGGGGAGGCTGGGGCTGTGATGTCATGCCGCTGTGGCCGTGATGGGTCTGTCTACACAGGGCTGTATGCTGAAAGGGTGGGGGGGGGGCCCCCCCCCCTAGGGCTGTGATGCAGAAAGTCTTGGTCGAGATGGAGTCTGTCTAGATAGGGCCCCCCTCTGAACGGGAAGTGGGCAGGGGGGGGCCCCCCCCCCCTGTCCCCCTCACAGCAGAACTGTCTTCAGAGCAGAGCCCCTGTCCCCATAGGGCTGTATGCTCAAAGCAGAACACCCCCCCCTTCAGAGCCCCCCCCCCCCCTCAGACAGCAAAACGTCTTCAGAGGGCCCCCCTTAGGTCCCCCCCCCCCCCCCCTCCCTCAGACAGCAGGGAACGTCTTCAGAGCAGAGCCCCCCCCCCCCCCCCCCCCCCTCCACCTCAGACAGCAGAACGTCTTCAGAGCAGAGCCCCCTCAGACAGCAGAACGTCTCCAGAGCAGAGGCCCCCCCCCCCCCCCCCCTCCTCAGACAGCAGAAAGTCTTCAGAGCATGAGCCCCCCCCCCCCCCCCCCCCTGCGACAGCAGAAAGTCTTCAGAGCAGAGCCCCCCCCCCTACCCCCCCCCCCCCCTCAGACAGCAACGTCTTCAGAGCAGAGCCTGTCCCCCCCCCCCCCCCCCCCCCCCCCCCCTCAGACAGCAGAACGCCTTTCAGAGCAGAGCCCCCCCCCCCCCCCCCCAGACAGCAGAACGTCTTCAGAGCAGAGCCCCCTCGGACAGCAGAACGTCTTCAGAGCAGAGGAGCCACCCCCCCCCCCCCCCCCCCCCCCCCCCCCCCCACCACACCCTCAGACAGCCGAACGTCTTCAGAGCAGAGCCCCCTCAGGTCAGACAGCAGAACGTCTTCAGAGCAGAGCCCCCCCCCCCCCCCCCCCCCCCCCCCTCAGACAGCAGAACGTCTTCAGAGCAGAGCCCCCTCAGACCAGCAGAACGTCTTCAGAGCAGAGCCCCCCCCCCCCCCCCCCCTCAGCACAGCAGAGAACGTCTTCAGAGCAGAGCCCCCCTCAGACAGCAGAAAGTCTTCAGAGCAGAGCCCCCCCCCCCCCCCCCCTCAGACAGCAGAAAGTCTTCAGAGCCAGCCCCCCCCCCCCCCCCCCCCCCCCCACCAGCAGCAGAGTCTTCAGAGCAGCCCCCCCCCCCCCCCCCCCCCCCCCCTCAGACAGCAGAAAAGTGTCTTCAGAGCCCCCCCCCCCCCCCCCAGAACCCCCCCCCCCCCCCCCCCCAGGACAGCAGAAAGTCTTCAGAGCCCCCCCCCCCCCCCCCCCCCTCAGACAGCAGAAAGTCTTCAGAGCAGAGCCCCCCCCCCCCCCCCCCCTCAGACAGCAGAAAGTCTTCAGAGCAGAGCCCCCCCCCAGACTCAGACAGCAGAAAAGTCTTCAGAGCAGAGCCCCCCCCCCCCCCCCCCCCCCCTCAGACAGCAGAACGCCTTCAGAGCAGTGCCCCCCCCCCCCCCCCCTCAGACAGCAGAACGTCTTCAGAGCAGAGCCCCCTCAGACAGCAGAAAGTCTTCAGAGCAGAGCCCCCCCCCCCCCCCCCCCCCCCCCCCCAGCAGAGCAGCCTTCAGAGCAGAGCCCCCCCCCCCTCCCACCCCCCCCCCTCAGACAGCAGAACGTCTTCAGAGCAGAGCCCCCTCAGACAGCCCCAGAACGTCTTCAGAGCAGAGCCCCCCCCCCCCCCCCCCCCCTCAGACAGCAGAAAGTCTTCAGGGCAGGAGAGCCCCCCCCCCCCCCCCCCTCAGACAGCAGAAAGTCTTCAGAGCAGAGCCCCCCCCCCCCCCCCCCCTCAGACAGCAGAGAGTCTTCAGAGCAGAGCCCCCCCCCCCCCCCTCTTCAGACAGCAGAAAGTCTTCAGAGCAGAGTCCAGACAGCAGAGTCCCATCCCCCCCCCCCCCCCCCCAGACAGCAGAGAGTCTTCAGAGCAGAGTCCCGCCCCCCCCCCCCCCCCCCCCCCCTCAGACAGCAGAAAGTCTTCAGAGCCCCCCCCCCCCCCTCCCCCCCTCAGACAGCAGAAAGTCTTCAGAGCAGAGCCCCCCCCCCCCCCCCCCCCCCTCATACAGCAGAAAGTCTTCAGAGCAGAGCCCCCCCCCCCCCCCCCCTCAGACAGCAGAAAGTCTTCAGAGCAGAGCCCCCCCCCCCCTCCCCCCCTCAGACAGCAGAAAGTCTTCAGAGCAGAGCCCCCTCAGACAGCAGAAAGTCTTTCAGAGCAGAGCCCCCTCAGACTCAGACAGCAGAAAATCTTCAGTTTTCGGCAGGAGTGACCTCCCTTTGGAACTAACGTCATGTTCAGTAGTTACGCGAGTTCTGGCAATAGTTAGAGCGTCCACCGCCCAGAGTTTAACAGGGGAAAAAAGGACGCATTTAGCGGACCACGTGGTGTTCACAGCAACCTACAGTCCGTGCTGTGACAACGTGATCGTTGCGTTTTGTCCCTCTGATTCTATGTCAGGCCCTCCACTCTGGCTGCGTCCTGTAAGATAAGTACTGAACGCGTCTATTCCTACAGCAATATTGTTCGCTGACTAACCAGATACGCTGAAGAGTGGATGTGAATGTTCAATGCATGTCAAGTATGAAGAGGGAGGGGGTGGGGGGGGGGGGACGGGCGGGCGAAGAGTTGCTGGTTATTGATTCCACCTCCCCCGACCTCCTTCCCACTCCCCTCTGATTTTGTCAGGTCTTTATAATAACTGTGAAAGTCAACCATGTTTTCGTGATGTGCATTTGTGAACTCTCGGAATAACCATGAGCAGCCATCACTGTGTCTTTGTGTCTTCAGTAGTCATCACTGTGTTTGCTTTGTGTCTTCAGCAGCCATCACTGTGTTCGCTTTGTGTCTTCAGCAGCCATCACTGTGTTCGCTTTGTGTCTTCAGCAGCCATCACTGTTTGCTTTGTGTCGTCAGCTGCGCCCTCAGGCATGACACAGGCATACAAATCAGGTATGACACAGGCAGACAAATCAGGCATGAAAAGGCGGACAAATCAGGGACAAGATAGGCATGAAACAGACAAATCAAGCATGGAACAGGCGGACAAATCAGGCATGATGAAACAGGCGGACAGATCAGGGACAAGATAGGCATGAAACAGGCAGACAAATCAAGCATGAAACAGGCAGACGAATCAGGCATGAAACAGGCAGACAAATCAGGCATGAAACAAGTAGACAAATCAGGCATGAAACAGATCAGGCATGAAACCGGCAGACAAATCATGCATGAAACAGGCAGACAAATCATGCATGAAACAGGCAGACAAATCATAAAACAGGCAGACAAATCAGGCATGAAACAGACGGAAACGTTAGGCATGAACAGACGGACAAATCAGGCACGAAACAGGCGGACAAATCAGGGACAAGACAGGCATGAAACAGGCCGACAAATCAGGCATGACACAGGCAGACTAGGCATGAAACAGGCAGACAAATCAGGTACGAAACAGGCAGGCGGACAAATCAGGCATGAAACAGGCGGACAAATCAGGGACCTGATAGGCATGAAACAGGCGGACAAATCATGAAACAAGCACACAAATCAGGCATGAAACAGATCAGACATGAAACAGGCAGACAAATCAGGCATGAAACAGGCGGACAAATCCGGGACAACATACGCATGAAACAGGCAGACAAATCAGGCATGAAACAGCCAGACAAATCAGGCATGAAACAGGCAGACAAATCATAAAACGGGCAGACAGATCAGGCATGAAACAGATCAGGCATGACACAGGCAGACAAATCAAGCATGAAGCAGGCGGACAATTAGGCATGAAACTGGCGGTAAAATTAGGCATGAACAGACGGACAAATCAGTCATGGAACAGGCGGACAAATCAGGGAAAAGACAGGCATGAAACAGGCAGACAAATCAGGCATGAAACAGGCAGACAAATCAGGCATGAAACAGGCAGACCAATCAGGCATGAAACAGGCAGACAAATCAGGCATGAAACAGGCAGACCAATCGAGCATGAAACAGGCAGAAAAATCACGCAAACAATAGGCAGACAAATCAGGCATGAAGCAGGCAGACAAATCAGGCATGACACAGAAAGACATATCAGGCATGAAACAGGCAGATAAATCAGGCATGAAACAGGCAGACAAATCAGGCATGAAACGGGCAGACAACTCAAGCATGACACAGGCGGACAACTCAGGCATAAAACAGGCAGACAAATCAGGCATGAAACAGGCAAAAAGATCATGCATGACACAGGCAGACAAATCATGAAACAGGCAGACACATCATGAAACAGGCAGACAGATCAGGCATGAAACAGATCAGACATGAAGCAGGCAGACAAATCAGGCATGAAACAGGCGGACAATTAGGCATGAAACAGGCGGACAAATCAGGCATTAAACAGGCGGACAAATCAGGGACAAGACAGACATGAAACGTCCACAGGTTGTAGGACGAAAGTGGCCGCGTGTCCGTATGACGTTTGGTGCAGACGTGCTTGAGATTTAAAAAACAAACAAACAAACAAAAAAAACAACAACACAAAAAAACTTGAAATCCATGGAAGAGACGTCACTGGTCCATATGTCTGTCCGCTCACATCATTCTTGGACAGCCGCCTGCTTCCACGTGACGAAAACAAGGCGTAAGTCAGACAGGAGTTTGTCTTCACTGCCTCTTTGCAGAATTCTGCACAACTCTTTACGCTCATACATGCTGTTATAGGTACGTGCCTCCTTCCCCTTCCCTCCCCTCTCCCTTTGTGTCGATCTCACTGATTGGCGCTCACACGAGGAGAAGCTGTTCTGGCCATGAGAGCGCCAATCAATGACGTCGACACAAAGGGGGGGGGGGGGGGCCCTCGAAACTGGGACTTTGCCAACACACATGTCGTTCACCACAGTAACAGGCATGTTCGTGAATGTCGTCAAGAAGGCTTCGTTTACACGGATGTGAAGAGCTCTCAGGATCTTCCTCTGTTTCCACGAGGAGGGAAGAGGAGAGCATTCATATTATACGCCCAGACACAAGTAACCAAAGCTGTGATATAATTGGGGTTTTTGAGCGGGTGTGTGTGTGTGTGTGTGTGTGTGTGTTGGCAGAGACGGGGGTAGTAGGGGGGGGGGGGGGGGGGGGGACAGTGGAGACGAAAGCAAACAGAAACAGATCGCTAAATTGTAGAGAACCTCCCCCCCCCCCCCCCCCCACACACACACACACATGCCACCGTCCCCTTTCCTTTGTCCACCCCCAAACTCCTGCTTCCATCCCTCCATTTTAACCCTGTACTTTCTACACTTCAACACACACACACGCACACGCGCACGCACGCACGCACGCACGCACGCGCGCGCACGCGCACACACACACACACACACACACACACACCACGCACAGACACACACACACACACACACACACACACACACACACACACACACACACACACACACACTTCCCCAGCCTCTTTTCCTTTACCACAATGTAGGGAGGGACGAGAAAGGGTTAAGTGATTGTGAGGACAGAGCGAAACCGGTTAAGTGATTGTTGTGAGGACAGAGGGGAAAAGGGGTTAAGTGATTGTGAGGACAGAGGGGAGAGGGTTAAGTGATTGTGAGGACAGAGGGGGGAAAGGGTTAAGTGATTGTGAGGACAGAGGGGGAAAGGGTTAAGTGATTGTGAGGACAGAGGGGGGAAAGGGTTAAGTGATTGTGAGGACAGAGGGGAAAGGGTTAAGTGATTGTGAGGACAGAGGGGAAAGAGTTAAGTGATTGTGAGGACCGAAGGGGGAAGTGCAGACCATGTGTCATAGTAGCACTGCCGCTGCCACCTCCTCTCTTTAACTCTGGCACCAAATGCCATCAATCACACCGTCGACAACGACTCCATCGGTGGTAAAAGGGGAGGGGAGGGAAAGAAGGAGGGATAGAGAAAGAAAGAAAAAGAAGAAAAAAAAAACCAAGACAAAACAAAAAATGACCAACAGGGAGTCGGTTTATCGAGTCTCCATAGTCACGTCACTGGTAAAGGAGTGATTTACTCTCTCAGTCAACGGGCAATATCTGATTATCTCCCCTGTTAGGGCAACATGCTATTTTCTCCCTCAGTCAATGCTCAATATGTAACTTTTTTCCCCCTATGTCAGCGGGCAACATGTAATTTTCTCCCAAAACGAGTGGGCAACGTGTGATTCTTTCTTAGTCAGTAAGCAACATTTTTTTTTTCCTGTGAGAGCAAGTTCTTATCTCCCTTTGTCAGTGAACATCTTATTGCCTCCCACAGTCGGTGATCATGTTATCTCCCTCTGTCAGTGAACATCTTATTACCTCCCACAGTCGGTGATCATGTTATCTCCCTCAGTCAGTGAATTAGTTTTCATCATCTCCCTTGGTGAACATGAAATGTTCCCCATCATTCAGTGGCTAACATGTGACTTTCGCCCTCAACCAATGGACACACTTCTTCGTTGGTCAGTGGGCAACATGTTATGCCTTCCCTCAATCAATGGGCATCATGCAATGTTTTTCCCTCAATCAGTGGGATACATGTGATGTCTTCCCTCAATCAATGGGGCAACATGTAATGTTTTCCCTCAATCAGTGGGCAACATGTAATGTTTCCCCTCAATCAGTGGGCACCATGTAATGTTTTCCCACAATCAATGGGCACCATGTAATGTTTTTCCCACAATCAGTGGGCAACATGTGATGTTTTTCCGTCAATTAGTGGGCAACATGTAATGTTTTCCCTCAATCAGTGGGCAACATGTGATGTTTTCCCTCAATCAGTGGGCAACATGTAATGTTTTCCCTCAATCACTGGGCAACATGTAATGTTTCCCCTCATCAGTGGGCAATATGTAATGTTTTTCCCTCAATCAGTGGGCAACATTTATGTTTTCCCATCAATCAGTGGGCAACATGTAATGTTTTTTTCCCTCAATCAGTGGGCAACATTTATGTTTTCCCATCAATCAGTGGGCAACATGTAATGTTTCCCTCAATCAGTGGGCAACATGTAATGTTTCCCTCAATCAGTGGGCAACATGTAATGTTTCCCTCAATCAGTGGGCAACATGTAATGTTTACCTCAATCAGTGGGCAACAACATGTGATGTTTTTCCCTCAATCAGTGGGCAACATGTAATGTTTTCCCATCAATCAGTGGGCAACATGTAATGTTTCCCTCAATAAGTGGAAACATCTGTGTCATGTGTCCACAGTTATGTGACACATGATTCACCCTTCATGACAGGAATCTTTATGTTGACACTGAACAAGTGGATGCCTGCTCTCCCTGTATGATGAAGGCTATATCACCGTCAAAAATGGAGTATGACATCGTGTATTAAGCATCATTTACGCGGTAGAACTATTGTGACGTAAAAAGAAAAACTTATTCCTAGACGGGGAGTGCAACTGACGGTTACATTTTTTTTCTGGAATACCATTTATCAACAGATCTTGGTGAGGTGCATCGTTTTGGGATTGACATCGTGTGGTGTGGGCGGACCCGGGCTCATACGAAAAGCATTTAGTGGTGACCTGACCTAGGCAGGGTTTGAACAATCAATCCGTTTGAATGTGTGTGAGCCTGCGTGACTGAAGGAGTAGCCTAGGGGGCCTATGATGGAGTAGTCCTTGGGGACTATTTGTGCCTAGTGGTTGTGATGGCCAGGGATTACATTCAAGGGAATTTTGATGGCTTTGGGGCCTGTGATGAGCGTTACATTTTCATGGCAAAGGGATACTGGTTACTATTGCTCATTTGTAAAACTTTAAACTGAATGCTAATTTGAAGGCTTTTATCGGAGGGAACGTTATTCGGGTTGGTAATCGAGACAAGAACGCCAGTGTGCGTGTTTGTCTGCTTACAAATGAATGGTTGGTCCTGGATGTAGTGATTAAAATTCTGTCCAACATTTAATTCTAGCACACATAATCCCCATTTGACAGTGGTGACCCCGACTTGTCTCTTTGTATAGGTAGACTTTTGTTTGTGCCCCTTCAGTTAGATGGGATAGTGTCAGGATATTGAAGGGAAGACATTTTGTATTTTCTCTGTAGCATTAGTGAGTCGTCGTCTCCTTGCGTGACTGAAATGTAGTTTTGGTAGAAGTGTGGAAAAGTGGAGACAGTGCCCAGTGAAGGAGGGACGGCCATGCCAATTATTCACGTCAGTCATCGTCAGTACCATGGATTAGTAGCTCCCTGCGTACACAACCTCTGAACAAACTTGGCTGAGCGCTAGCCACACGACTGAATCGCAGTGCAGGGCCTTCTCTTAAGCGTGGTGCTATAGTGACTGCACTCTGACTTTCGGTGCTACAGCCGTAACAGAAAATTCGAGTTGAGTAGCAACCAGACAACGAGTTCAGCAGATCAAGTAGCAGAAAAAAAAAAAACGATGATAAGAAAGGAATGGGACAACAAAAAATACACAAATGAGTAAATAACCAACAAAATGAAAAGAAGAAAGTCGCTGTCCTTGAAAACTCTGTGATGACCTTGAATTTTGCGAGCACTGTCGAGGCGTGTACCATTCCTGAGAGGTCTTCTGGTCTGGACCCTTGTTCTGTCATAACTCCTTCTGGTATTTGGAGCTGTTTTACTGTCTCCAGCTTTGGACCACTTGCTTTGATGTCTGTTTTGATGCCCTTCATACTAATTTTCATCACTTTAGTCTTCTCTTCGTTGATTTCCATGAAATACCCTTCGGATATTTTATGCATGCATTTCACTATCGAAGTCATTTATACTTCCTATCTAGCTAAGCCATTGATGTCATTGGTGATCGTAGGCTGGTGATAAACCTGCCTCCCACGCTCACTATTCCAAGACGGACTGTTACTGCATTAGTCCTGGGTCTTTCCAAAGAGAGGTTGAAGAGATGGGGGGAAAAAAATAGGCAGCCCTGTCTGACGCCAACAGTTTTTTACAGAACTATTTTTTTTCTGTGCTGCCATTGTAGTAAGCTGAGGTGGAAGCTCATTGATAACGTTGTACTATGAGCCTGACAAGGTTCCTTCTGGCATTGTACTTTCTCATCGTTGCTCTTAAGACTGGATGCCAGACCCTCGTCAAATGCTTTAGTGAAGTCAATGAAAACAATCGCATGTGAATTTACGCCAGTGTCTATGGAATGACGGTTAACAACAGAAGATTGAAAGAAGGCGGGACAGTGCCCAGTGAAGCAGGGATGGCCATGCCAACTATCTACGTGAATCAGTCATTGTCGGTACCATGGATTAGTAGCTTCTTGCGTAAATAACCTCTGAACAAACTTGGCTGAGCGCTAGCCACACGACTGAATCGCTGTGCAGGGCCTTCTCTCAACTGTGGTGCTATAGTGACCGCACTCTGACTTTCGGTGCTGTAGCCGTGACAGAAAATTCGAGTTTAGCAGCAATCAGACAAGCAGTTCAGCCGATGGGGTATCAGAAAAAAACAAATAATGATAAAAAAGGAATGGGATAACAAAAATTACACAAATGAATAAATGCCCAACAAAACGAAAGGAAGAAATTCGCTGTCCTTGCAAATTCTATTACAATCAAGCTGTGTACACACACCTGCCAAACACGTTGTTTAGTCACTAACAATGGCCACAACGGAGAGCTGTTTTGCTGGAACTTTACTGAAAATGTTTCAGTGCTTGTTCAGACAGCAGTGAACTGTACGGATATGTTCTGCCTGCAACAGCAAATCACAGTGTATCAGCTGTCTTCTTCGTCAACACCAGGAAACAGCAAATACGAAGCGAGATCTCTGTACGTCTGTCTAACTGTCCCTCTGTCTGTCTGTCTGTCTGTGAGTCTCTCTCTCTCTCTCTCTCTCTCTCTCTCTCTCTCTCTGTCAGGTCACACACACACACACACACACACACACACACACACACACACACACACATTCTTTCTTCCTCGCAAGCGCGTTGTTTTGATAATACTACTTTCCCACGGACCTGCTCAGTGCCGGAGACCACACAGCCACGTCCAACATTGTCTGCACACCCACTAGGTCCTTGTGACGACGGCTCCGTTGACGAGCCATCTATGACGTCATTGCTTGGCCGTTGACGTAATGGTGACGCGGATGACGGGGGTGAGGAAGCGCTCTGTGTCCAGCGTGTCCCCTAATGCCCATCAACACTGGACGTCTGCGAGCCCCCGTCCTCCGCCTCCTCACTCTGAGAGCTGTCTGGAAGGTGCAGGTGGTGTGGTGTGGAGGGTGGGGGTGGGGGAGGCGGTGGACGCGAGGGGAGGGGAGGGGGGTGACTGGCTGGGTGACGGGCGCAGCGGCCATGACCTTCCTGTTGCAGGAGGGACCCGTCTCCGGTCTGTAAAGAAACCAGGCAGAGGGTGACCTTAGAGCACGAGATGTCTAGGGCGTGTGACAGTCCGTATCCACGTGACAGCTCTCTCTCTCTCTCTCTCTCTCTCTCTCTCTCTCTCTCTCTCTCTCTCTCTCTCTCTCTCTCTCTCTCTCTCTCTCTCACCTAACACAAAGAACCGGATCAGACAGCAAGCCTACAGTTTGTACGGACAGGTAACTAGACAATCTTATGGATTACAGTGGAGGGTCGATGTGTATCCCACTATGCATCCCCGTCCAAGACAATCCTACAAGGTAGAGCAGAAGGTGGAAACGTATCTCGCTATGACCCAAGACCAGTCCCACAGAGTAGGGTGGAGGGTGGGACATGTACTGTTCTATCACTCCCTGTGTCAAACCATTCTACAGGGTTACGATGAAGGGTGGACATTGTATCTCAACATCACTGCCTGTTCTAGCGCATTCTGCGGAATTCTAAGATGGCCGTCTGATCGTGGCTCCCTGTCTAAGCCCATTTTACAGGGTGGATGGACTTATACAAGTATTCTAACATGATGACCTGTCCAAAACCACCCCCACAGAACACAGGAGATGGACATGAATCTCATAGATCCGCCCTGCTGTTGTTCAAGATTATAAGCGTTAGACTGTTCATCAAGTCTACTCCTACACCCTTTGTGTAACTGATCCTGCCTTGTTTGTCGTTCTCTGACAACTATTTGTAACCAAACTGAAGCGTTGGAGGCAAAGGACTCGGATGCATAAACCGTGGGCTGGATGTAATGAATGACAAAAAATGCAAGATCTAGATCTAGTATGTAAACCCTCACATATTAGTGTGAAAAAAAATCAGGGAGTATGCATATGACCACATTCCTTCAATACAAAGACAACATGACAACAGAGAAGAAGAAGGACAGGGGGAAAAGACAGAGACGGAAGACGCAAGATCCTCAAACAGTAACCTATGATGATACATCAGACAAGGACCAGCCCACTACGTGGTGTACTGTAAGCTATGATGAGACATCAGAGGACCAGCCCACTACGTGGTGTACTCACTGAAATCGGCGGTCAGCTGTCGCACCAGGAAGTAACTGTGTTGCCGCCGCCCGGACGAGTTCTCTCCCTGTTGGTCAACGTTTTGGGTGAGGACAGTGGCGCCACAAAGGAGACGCCTGCTGACTTCCGGCCTGCAGCCTCGTTCTCGCTCGCCATTCGCAGGTCATGTTGCAGCGCCAGACGCCAGGTGTCCCTGCTGAAGGGGTCCTTGAGGGACGACTGGCTGCTGGAGGACCCCGGTGTGCAGGGTCTGGGGCTGCTGGGGTCGCCCCCCTCCGAAGACGGATGAGCGCGCATGGGCTTTCTCATCCCCTGCGCGCCGTGTTGGGCGGGGGGGGGGGAGGTCGCCCCCCTTGCTGGGGAGCCCCAGGCACGTGGCCGGCGCTGGCAGGGGTGGGGGGATCGCCCTTTCTCGCCCACCAGGGTCGCCTTCCCGCGGTCCAGCAGAGCGGGCCGACCCTTGACGTCAGTTTGACGTCAAGACTGCACGTGCCACGTGCCCCCGCCCCCGCCCCCGCCACCGCCCCCGCCCCTGCCGCCGCACGTGACCCGTCCTGACACAGGTGACCTTCCCCGGGCCGACAGCCGACCCCCTGCCCCGCGCCGCTGCCGTGCGGGTTGGCAAGAGAAAGGAGGGGGCGATGGAGGCTGAGGAGGGGGAGCCTGCAGGAGGCTCTGTCCATGAGGTGGGGGTGGAGGTGGGAGAGGGGCCTCCCTCCCAGGCCGAAGGCATGGCGGGCCTCCTTCAGGAACAGGATGCACTGCTTGTAGTCCCTCACCCCCTCCACGCGCCCACCCGCCTTCCCCACGCCCACCTCCGACGAGGCGTGGGAGGCGGCGGTGGGGGTCAGGATGTGGGAGCGGAGAACGGGGCAGCCGGACCGGCTGTCGGCGCGGCTCTCCATGTCCGGTCTGCCGGGCAGGGGTCGGCTGTACTCGCTGAGGGCGGGTCGGCTGCTGGCCACCGTGTCCCTCACCGGAAGTCGCCCATACTCACTGACCGTCGGCCTGAGCCTGTCGCCGACCGACGGCCGCGCGCCCCCGTTCCCGACCCCCCTCCCTCCCTCCCTCCCGGCCGGGCCCCCAACCCCGCTCCTCTCCGCCTCCTCACTGTCCGTCTCCTCCGCGCTTCTCTCCCCTTCCATGTGACGTTGCAGCAGGTGGTAGGTGGCCGATGACGCGTTCAGCTTCCGCTCCGTCACCGAGTGGATGACGTCACTCTCGTTGAAGCGGAAGACGCTGGCCATGTAGCGCACGATCTGGGTGTCGACGGGCGGGGCCGGGGCCTGGAGACCGGGGGGACGCGGGGGACGGGCTGGGTGGGTGTTCTGGCAGGTCAGCCAGGGGTGGTGGAGCAGGTCGCTGATGGTGAGGCGCCGGCTCTCCTGCACCTCCAGCAGACCCGTCAGCAGCTGTTGGAGACCTGGACCCACAGCAACAACGTCAACAACAATGTGGCAGACCCGTCAACAACTGCAACTACATCAACAACAATGTGACAGACCCGTCAACAACTGCAACTACATCAACAACAATGTGACAGACCCGTCAACAACTGCAACTACATCAACAACAATATGACAAACCTGTCAACAACAACAGCTGAAAGACAACCGCTGTTAGATCTGGATACACAACAACAACGACGTGACAGTTAAACCTGTCAACGACAGCTGAAAGACCCGTCAACAACTGCTGTAGACCTGGATACACAACAACAACGACGTGACAGTTAAACCTGTCAACGACAGCTGAAAGACCCGTCAACAACTGCTGTAGACCTGGATACACAACAACAACGACGTGACAGTTTTAAACCTGTCAACGACAGCTGAAAGACCCGTCAACAACTGCTGTAGACCTGGGTACACAACAACAACGACGTGACAGTTAAACCTGTCAACGACAGCTGAAAGACCCGTCAACAACTGCTGTAGACCTGGGTACACAAC
>JADBJO010005152.1:114502-119984 GCA_016801955.1 Conus betulinus
TTGAAGGGGGGGTCAGTAACAGTGTTCTCTGTGTTGAAGGGGGGATCAATAACAGCTGTCTTGTGTTGAAAGGGGGATTAGTAATAGCTGTCTGTGTTGAAGGGGGATCAGTAACAGCTGTCTGTGTGTTGAAGGGGGGTAACATCAAGTAAACTGTGTTGAAGGGCGCTCAGTAACAGCTGGCCTGTGTTTGAAGGGGGGATTAGTAACAGCTGTCTGTGTTTGAAGGGGGGATCAGTAACAGCTGGCCTGTTGCCTGTTGTCAGTGTCTGTTGAAGGGGGGAATCAGTAACAGTGTTGTCTGTGTTGAAGGGGGGATCAGTAACAGTCTGTGTTCTCTGTGTTGAAAGGGGGATCAGTAACAGTTGTCTGTGTTGAAGGGGGGATCAGTAACAGCTGTCTGTGTTGAAGGGGGGATCATCAGGGGGGATCAGTAACAGTTGTCTGTGTTAAGGGGGGACCAGTAACTGCTGTCTGTGTTGAAGGGGGATCAGTAACAGCTCTCTGTGTTGAAGGGCGAATCAGTAACAGCTGGCCTGTTGTCTGTGTTGAAGGGGGATCAGTAACAGCTGTGGTGAAGGGGGGATCAGTAACAGCTGGCCTGTTGTCTGTGTGAAGGGGGGATTAGTAACAGCTGTCTGTGTTGAAGGGGGAATCAGTAACAGCTGGCCTGTTGTCTGTGTTGAAGGGGGATTAGTAATAGCTGTCTGTGTTGAAGGGGGAATCAGTAACAGCTGGCCTGTTGTCTGTGTTGAAGGGGGGGATCAGTAACAGCTGTCTGTGGTGAAGGGGGGGGTCTGCTGTCTGTGTTGAAGGGGGGATCAGTAACAGCTGTCTGTGTTGAAGGGGGGATTAGTAACAGCTGTCTGTGTTGAAGGGGGGGATCAGTAACAGCTGTCTGTGTTGAAGGGGGGATCAGTAACAGCTGTCTGTGTTGAAGGGGGGATCAGTAACAGCTGTCTGTGTTGAAGGGGGGATCAGTAACAGCTGTCTGTCTGTGAAGGGGGGATCAGTAACAGCTGTCTGTGTTGAAGGGGGGCACCAGTAACAGCTGTCTGTGTTGAAGGGGGGATCTCTTACACGGCTTACAGGCATGCCCCAATCAAAGAAATGCTACCTGATTTTTTGTGTTGAGGAGACACCAATAACGGCCGACAGGCAACAGCTGAGGATTTCTTTTGCCCCTTGTACCCTTAATTAATGTCAATTGATCCTGTCCACACCGAAAGCTGAGTAGCTTTCAACGGGAACACAGCTGACCTAGAGAAACAGGTTGTATATTAAATGTCACCTTTTGTTTTTTTGCCGCATCTGTATTATGGTCTTGTCTCGTACGTCAGGCTATGTCATTCCTTTGAATTCTGTAACCTTCCTTGCGATAGGCAGAAGAGCACCTGCTGGAAATCACACTACTGCACTTTTGATGAGTGGTAGGTGCGTGGACAGTGTCATCTTCTGTCCGCAACAGTTCATTTGCCTGTTGGTTCGCTTACACTTAGCTCAGGTGGGGGAGTACCCACATTTAGGTTCATGTGTACCATAGCTGAGTGCTGGTGTACCTACCGGTGCACTATGGAGGAGCGGTGCAGATGATCGACGGCCGACACGATCTGCCGCATGAAGCGCCGGGCCTCCCCCTCCCTCAGACACTTCCTGCAATGATGATGATGATAATAATAATAATAATAATAATGATGATGATGATGATGATGATGATAATAATAATAATAATAATAATAATAATATATAATAATAAAAAATAATAATTATGATAATAATAATAATAATAATAATAATAATAATAATAATAATAATAATAATAATAATAATAATAATAATAATAATAATAATAAAAATTTGGGAAGAGGGGAACAGAAAAAAGAGGTCGATCGAAGGAAGAAAGGGGAGCCAGAGAGAGTGAGAGACAGAGACAGACAGACAGACAGACAGAGAGAAAGAGACAGAGACAGAGACAGACAGACAGACAGATAGAGAGACAGACAGACAGGCAGACAGACAGAGGGAGAGACACAGAGAGAGTTTTCAGATGATCTGAATAAGATAACGGTAAGGTAATGGTCGAAACAATTTCAAGGGTGATCTGATGGGGGAGGGGGGGGGGGGGGGGGGGGGGGGGGGGGGGGGGGGGTGGGGGGGCTATAGGGATCAACTTGACAGTAGAAAGTCTGCAGCGTACCCCCTCCCCTCTTTCCCTCAGACAGGTGTTCGGGCCTGGAACCCTTTACACTTAAATGGAATCGGGCCGCATCCTAGATGCTCTTCTCTGTGGAGGATGGAGAGGAGGACTAGCGGAGTAGGGGAGAAGAGGATGGACAGTGGAAGGGGGCATGGGGGCGGCGGGGGGGGGGGGGGAGGGGACTGAATGGGGATGGGGGATGGAGGGGGGACTGGTGGAGTGGTGGTGGGGGAGAGGGTGGACAGGTGGACGTGGAAGGGGTGCAGGGGGGTGGGGGGACTGAATGAGGATTGGGGATGGAGGGGGGGGGGGGGGAACTGGTGGAGTGGTGGAGGAGAGGGTGGACAGGTGGGCAGTGGAAGGGGGGCATTGGGGGGAGGGGGGGGACGGAATGGGGATGGGGGATGGAGGGGGGAACTGGTGGAGTGGTGGAGGAGAGGATGGGGGGACTGGTGGAGTGGTGGAGGAGAGGGTGGACAGGTGGACAGTGGAAGGGGGGGGGGGGGCATTGGGGGGAGGGGGACGGAATGGGGATGAGGTATGGAGGGGGGGACTGGTGGAGTGGTGGAGGAGAGGGTGGACAGGTGGGCAGTGGAAGGGGGGCATTGGGGGGAGGGGGGACGGAATGGGGATGGGGGAATGGAGGGGAGGACAGGCGCAGTGGTGGAGGAGAGGGTGGACAGGTGGGCAGTGGAAGGGGGGGCATTGGGGGGAGGGGGGACGGAATGGGATGGGGGAATGGAGGGGGGGGGGACTGGTGGAGTGGTGGAGGAGAGGGTGGACAGGTGGGCAGTGGAAGGGGGGCATTGGGGGGAGGGGGGACGGAATGGGGATGAGTATAGGATGGGGGGGGGGACTGGTGGAGTGGTGGAGGAGAGGGTGGACAGGTGGGCAGTGGAAGGGGGGCATTGGGGGGGGAGGGGGGACGGAATGGGGATGGGGAATGGAGGGGGGGGACTGGTGGAGTGGTGGAGGAGAGGGTGGACAGGTGGGCAGTGGAAGGGGGGCATTGGGGGGAGGGGGGACGGAATGGGGATGAGGTATGGAGGGGGGGGGACTGGTGGAGTGGTGGAGGAGAGGGTGGACAGGTGGGCAGTGGAAGGGGGGCATTGGGGGGAGGGGGGACGGAATGGGGATGAGGTATGGAGGGGGGGGACTGGTGGAGTGGTGGAGGAGAGGGTGGACAGGTGGGCAGTGGAAGGGGGCATTGGGGGGAGGGGGGACGGAATGGGGATGAGGTATGGAGGGGGGGGGGGACTGGTGGAGTGGTGGAGGAGAGGGTGGACAGGTGGGCAGTGGAAGGGGGGCATTGGGGGAGGGGGAACGGAATGGGATAGGGGGGTGTAGGAGAGGACTGGCGGAGTGGTGGAGGAGAGGGTGGACAGGTGGGCAGTGGAAGGGGAGGGGTGCACGTGGGGGGGGGGGGGGGGGGGGGGACTGAATGGGGATGGGAAAAAACCGGCGGAGCATGGCGGAGGGGTGGGGGGAGTATGGCGGAGGGGGGAGGGATGGGGGGAGTATGGCGGAGGGGTGGGGGAGTATGGCGGAGGGGTGGGGAGTATGGCGGAGGGGTGGGGGAGCATGGCGGAGGGGTGGGGGAGTATGGCGGAGGGGTGGGGGAGCATGGCGGAGGGGTGGGGGAGTATGGCGGAGGGGGGAGGGATGGGGGAGTATGGGGAAGGGGTGGGGGAGTATGGCGGAAGGGTGGGGGAGTATGGCGGAGGGGTGGGGGAGTATGGGGGGTGGGGGAGTATGGCGGAGGGGTGGGGGAGTATGGGGGTGGGGGAGTATGGCGGAGGGGTGGGGGGAGCATGGCGGAGGGGTGGGGGAGTGGGGGGGTGGGGGAGTATGGCGGAGGGGGGGGGGGAGTATGGCGGAGGGGTGGGGGAGTATGGCGGAGGGGTGGGGGAGGAGGGGGGAGTATGGCGAAGGGGTGGGGGAGTATGGCGGAGGGATGGGGGAGTATGGGGGGAGGGATGGCGGAGTATGATGGCGGGGAGGGGTGGGGGAGTATGGCGGGGGGTGGGGGGAGTATGGCGGAGGGGTGGGGGAGTATGGCGGAGGGGGGAGGGGTGGGGGGAGCATGGCGGAGGGATGGGGGAGTATGGCGGAGGGTGGGGGAGTATGGTGGAGGGGTGGGGGAGCATGGCGGAGGGGTGGGGGAGTATGGCGGAGTGATGATGGCGGAGGCGGAGGGGGGGAGTATGGCGGAGGGGTGGGGGAGTATGGCGGGTGGGGGTGGGGGAGGGGTGGGGGAGTATGGGGGAGGGATGGGGGAGTATGGCGGAGGGATGGGGGGGGGTGGGGGAGTAGTATGGGGGAGGGGGGGGGGGGGTGGGGTATTAGGCGGAGGGTGGGGGAGTATATGGGGGAGGGGTGGGGGAGTATGGCGGAGGGGTGGGGGTAGTATGGCGGTGTATGGGGGAGGGGTGGGGGAGTATGGCGGAGGGGGGTGGGGGAGTATGGCGGAGGGAGTATGGGGGTTGGGGGAGTGATGGCGGAGGGGGGGGGGTATGGGGGAGTGGGGGGGGGAGGGGGGGGGGTATGGGGAGGGGTGGGGGAGTATGGGTGGAGGGTGATGGGGAGGGGTGGGGGAGTATGGCGGAGTGATGGAGTATGGCGGGGGTATGGGGGAGTATGGTGGGGGGGGGGGGGGGAGTATGGCGGAGGTGTGGGGGAGTAAATGGGGAGGGGTGGGTGAGTATGGGGAGTGGGGGAGGGGTGGGGGAGGGGGAGGGGTGGGGGAGTATGGCGGAGGGGAGTGATGGCGGAGGGGTGGGGGGAGTATGGCGGGGGAGTATGGGAGTAAGGGTGGGGGAGTGATGGCGGAGGGGTGGGGGAGTATGGCGGGTGAGTATGGGGGAGGGGTGGGGGAGTATGGCGGAGGGGGGGGGGAGTATGGCGGAGGGGTGGGGGGTAGTATGGCGGAGGGGTGGGGGAGTATGGCGGAGGGGTGGGGGATATGGGGGGAGTATGGCGGAGGGGTGGGGGGGGGTGGGGAGTATGGCGGAGGGGTGGGGGAGATGGGGAGGGGGGGGGTATGGGGAGTGGGGGCGGATGGCGGGGGGGTGGGGGAGTATGGGGAGGGGTGGGGAGGGGTGGGGGGAGATGGGGGAGGGGTGGGGGAGTATGGGGAGGAGGGGTGGGGGAGTATGGCGGGGGGGGGGTGGGGAGTATGGGCGGAGGGGTGGGTAGTATGGGGGAGGGGTGGCCTGGAGGAGGGCGGAGGGGTGGGGAGTATGGGCGGAGGGGTGGGCGGAGTATGGCGGGGGGGAGGGCTGGGGG
>JADBJO010005152.1:126644-131644 GCA_016801955.1 Conus betulinus
TGAAGGTACCGGCAACCTGGTGGACCAGACAGAGGAGAAAAGATAGAGATGCTGATAAGTCTGCCTTTTTTTTTATTTTTTTTTTTTTTTAGCAATCCCTTCTGATCTTCTGCATTGTCTGCGTGATTTTATAACGATTTCACGACCCGATCTTTTCACACCGGCAATAAAGATGACATTCATCCCATGTCACACATCTATAGTACAAATGTATACCGAGTGATAGAAATCTCATCACCATGTTATACTTACGCCAACAAATGCACAATCACGCTCGCACGCACGTACGCGCGCGCGCGTACACCCACACCCACACACACACACACACTGCTCACACACACACACACACACACACCACACACACACACACACACACACACACACACACGCACACACACACAGACGTACATGCGCGCGCGCCGCTCTCTCTCTCTCTCTCTCTCTCTCTCTCTCTCTCTGTGCTTGTGCCTGTCTGTATGTCTCCGTTTCTCTCTGTCTCTCTGTCTCTGTCTCTCTCTGTCTATCACGCGCGCTTTGCACACATAGACACAGATATATACAAACTCAGAGAGAGAGAGACAAAAGGCAGAGAGAGAGAGAGAGAGAGGAGAGAGAGAGAGAGAGAGAGAGACAGACAGACAGACAGACAGGCAGACAGCAGAGACAGACAGGCATGGGACAGCAGGCAGGCAGGCAGGACAGGCAGACAGGCGGACAGGCGGAGACAGGCAGACAGACAGACATAGACAGACAGACAGAGACAAAGATAGAGATAGACAGGCAGAGAAGAAGAGAGAGAGAGAGAGAGAGAGAGAGAGAGAGAGAGAGAGAGAGAGAGAGAGAGAGTGTGTGAGTGTGTGAGTGTGTGTGTGTGTGTGTTAAATGTTCGAAGGGTTTATGGTGTCCCTTTCTCAAAGGGGGATACGGTATTGCAAGAATCAAGAAGTGAGACCTGACTACCAGCCAAAATAGCACAACGAAAGCAAACAAAACCCATGCACCGTGACAAACATGCATGGGGATCATATGCCGCAGGAGTCAGACAGACAGACACAGAGATAGAGAGACAGACAGACAGACAGACAGACAGACACAGAGACACAGAGAGAGACAGAGGAACAGGACAAAGGGGCAGACACGGCAGGGTGAAAAGGAGGAGGAAAAGTGAAGAATACAGACAGACAGGCACATGGACACAGAGGTGGGGGGAGGAGAGAGAGAGGGGGAGAGAGAGAGAGGAGAGAGAGAGAGAGAAGAGAGGGAGGACAGGAGAGAGAGAGACGGAGACAGACAGAAAGAGGAGGAGAGGAGACAGACAGAGACAGAAGAGAGAGACAGAGACAGAGAAGGAGAGAGAGACAGAGACAAGAGAGAGACAGAAGAGAAGAGAGTAGAACCAGGGGTCGACAACGAGCCAGAGAAGACAGACAAAGAGAGGAGAGGTAAAAAAGGGGTCCGACCAACAGCCATCATATAAGAAGGAAGAAAACACAAAGACACACAGATGTCGTAGACAGAGGTGGACAGAGCGAAGGAAAGAAAAAAAAAACGAAAAAAGGAAGGAAGGAAGGACAGAAAAGGAGAAAAGGAGAGGAGTGAACGAAAGAAGACACAGAATGGATCAACGGAGAGGTCGTGTGGTCGTCATGTCTTTTACCACGCACAATTTGAGGACCAGTCCATACTGTGAGAGATCAATAACTGCCGGCTGAGCATCGATTTTACAGGAAACACGCTATAAGGGAAGCATTGTGCCCATGAAATCTAGAGCGTTTCCACAGTACTTGTTCTCTTCAACTTCACGATGGTTCCCGGCCCCCACAACATCAACAGTGGTATCCCGATAAATTTTTGTTTTCCCCATGAAATCTGCAAGATCACGATACCTTTTTTTCAGACAGTCTTTGGGGTGCCGGAAGACCTGTTCTGCAAAACGTGTCCTGACTATCAGGACTGTGTTGGTCTTTTCAGGTGATATTCTGACTGCATGTGTACACGAGTATGCCTGGACAACGGTAGGTAACCCGTCTGGAAACACCACACCTGCAGTGTGACCGTCTTTCATGCTAGACACAATGCAACATTGATTTTATTGATACGTTTCTCTCTCTCTCTCTCTCTCTCTCTCTCTCTCTCTCTCTCTCTCTCTCTCTCTCTCTCTCTTCTCTCTCTCTCGCTCGCTCGCTCCCCTACTCTTTTTTTACTATTCGCTTTACACACACACACACACACACACAACACACACACACACACACACACACCACACACACACACACACTCACTCACCAACTCAATCACTCACTCACTCACACACACACACACACACACACACACACACACACACACACACACACACACACACCTCACCTCACTCACTCACACACACACACACACACACACACACACACACATACACACACACACACACACACACACACACACACACACACACACACACAAACACACACACGCACACACACACGCACACGGTGGGGGAGGGGGAAAGAGGGATGCGCGCGCGCGACTAGATACACAAATTTATCTACCACAGTAAACTTCACGGATGAAATAAGGAGCTGGGGAAGCGAGGATGGGCAGAGAGAGAAACTGTGCAACAACAAAAGAGTTATGTTTATGTGCCCTACACCCTACCCCACAAAAGATGCCTTTAACTTACCCCCATTGTTTGCCGTTGATCCGAAACATTTCTTCCTCAGTTAAAAAAAAAAACCCAGCTCCAAACATGAGGATACAAATAACACAAGCAGAGATGCTGTGGTCAAGGATCGACATGACAAGACAAACGGAGGTTTCAAGTTGGAGCGTGTGACATGGGAATAACACCCCCCCACCCCCCCCCCCCACCCCCCACTGTGCCCAAAGTAGCGTGTGGCATGATGTTTTCACTGGTTCCCGTGTGACCGACTTTTTGTTGGTGAAATACATTCTTTTTTTTGTTTGTTTGTTTGTTTTTTTTTTTCATTTCGCATCATGAGGTAATGAACAGCACTGTGGCAGTCACGTGACTAAACCTGGCTTCACCATCATCCACTAGCAGACGAGTTACTGAAAGGTTCGCTTCAAATTCTCAACATGTTGAAATCAATTTTCCAATCGATTTATTTCCTCGCCACTTCGAAAGGTTCGCTTCGAATTCTCAACATGTTGAAATCAATTTCCCAATCGATTTATTTCCTCGCCACTTCGAAAGGTTCGCTTCAAATTCTTAACATGTTGACATCAATTTTCCAATCGATTTATTTCCTCGCCACTTCACCTGAGGGCCGCAACGATGAAGACTGGTAGAAGGCGATAACAAAGGCAGCCTGACAAACCGCCGATAGTTCATCCCGTGCACCAGTCCAGCAGTCGGAGGCGCAGCAGAAGGGCTGGACGGCGCGACATGTTGCCCTGGACATGTCATCCTGCTCATCCTTAACCTGTGTCATCTTTGGGCAAAAAAAAAATAATAATAATAATAATCCCAAGCACCAGCGGTAGTTGCAACAAAATCTGGCATGAGGTTGAGTGGACCACAATGAAGAAATTCTACATCAGGGGTTGGGTGGGGACTGTGTTGAGATATGTAATATGTCAGATGCGAGTATAGTCCAAAATATTATACTGAAGAGTACAAATCAACATGCACTCAAAATTCAAGTTACGCCCGCGCAAACATTGTTTTTCAGAGAAGCCTTCCGGAAACAAAATCTTCACATGTGAAATTTTCGTTCGCCACATGTTCTTTGGTTCTTTACCTGCATCTCAGTGCATGGATGCTTGTAATACAGGATTTTCTGATTTACACTGATTCAAGAATTGTTTGGAAAACGGTCAATGGTCTAATGAAAGACAAAATGGAATCAGCTTGTACATTTTTATCACATCCAGATATGACAAGAGTGGGTTATCCGCAGATTAAATACAGACATGTCCCTTTATTACATCAGTCTGTGCTTACCAAAGGCACTGAATGATCCTACAGTGCCAAACATGTGTGAAATGCGGTCTTTGAGCACACTGCAGAAAGTACATTGATCACTGTTCAGCTCATACATATGCTTCAGCACATCAATGGTCTCGAGCACCTGTGTATTGTTCTTAATGGAGCAATTTCAGTTTTACATCAGACGGTTCATTAAGAGGTTAAAAAAACAGCTTTTCCAGTTATCCTCAGAATTCTGTTCAATTCCATTGTCTGCAACAGTTTGGAAAGATGATTTTACTGTAGATATAATGTAGTATATTTTTAATCCTTTCAAAATGGACGTCATTTTTTTTGTAAACATACACGCATATTTAAATATTTATCATTTTCAACAGTGATCTTTTTGTTATCCGTATGTCGTCAGTTCGCCAAACCAATCACCCAAGTAAATGAAGCATGAACCAGAGATGCCTGGGGAGACTGGCACCAAGGAGACATAAGATCACGGCTAGCCACAACACCGCCGTTAATGGCCATGCCATTGGCCATGAACAGAAGCTAGGAACTGTTCAGCAGTTCGCTAATTTGGAATCCATCAACAGCAACGTTCAGAATCCACATCCTGTGGTGAAGGACAACAACACTTCCATCCACATCCTGTGGTGAAGGACAACAACAACACTTCCACCCACATCCTGTGGTGAAGGACAATAACACTTCCATCCACATCCTGTGGTGAAGGACAACAACACTTCCATCCACATCCTGTGGTGAAGGACAATAACACTTCCATCCATCCTGTGGTGAAGGACAACAACACTTCCATCCACATCCTGTGGTGAAGGACAACAACACTTCCATCCACATCCTGTGGTGAAGGACAACAACACTTCTATCCACATCTTGTGGTGAAGGACAACAACACTTCCATCCACATCCTGTGGTGAAGGACAATAACACTTCCATCCACATCTTGTGGTGAAGGACAATAACACTTCCATCCACATCCTGTGGTGAAGGACAATAACACTTCCATCCACATCCTGTGGTGAAGGACAATAACACTTCCATC
>JADBJO010005152.1:154144-161644 GCA_016801955.1 Conus betulinus
CCAGCCTTTTACCTGGTCGATGCCATCTCTCCCCTTTCATCGCCGCCATCTCATCACGCCATCTCTCATCACGCCATCTGTCGGCACGGAGTGCTATGTCCCCTGCAGACCCCCCTGTGGAGACATTTCGGTGAGGCAATCACAGATCAGCGGGAGTCGTCAGTGACCCACACATCCGTCATGTCGATCATGGTTGAGAGGAAAACACACGTCCACTGTGGAGAAAGGTCGGAACGAAGCCGACAATGTAGCGACAGTATGGAGACCCCCCCAAACCCACGATGACAATCAGCCCACAGTCAGATGGAACGTCAACGCGTCCTTCGTCATCCCAATTACATTGAAAGCCTCTACACACTCTTGATAATGGACAACTTAGCAATATTCTCGAATCTCTCTGGCCGAATCAGGGAATGATCATGTCGACCACGTCAGTCCTTACGTCGACTGTTGGTGAAGAGGCATCCATGGGGTGGTCGCCCTTGGCCGGAAGTGTCATGGCCGCTCTTTGCTGTTGGGTCCATGGAGAGCCTGTGGACACGAAAACAATAATGTTGATGACGGTATTGTGACAGATAAAACATCAGTATTGATGACGGTATCGTGACAGATAAAACATCAGTATTGATGAAGGTATCGTGACAGATAAAACATCAGTATTGATGACGGTATCGTGACAGATAAAACATCAGTATTGATGACGGCATCGTGACAGATAAAACATCAGTATTGATGACGGCATCGTGACAGATACAACATCAGTATTGATGACGGTATCGTGACAGATATACAACATCAGTATTGATGACGGTATCGTGACAGATACAACATCAGTATTGATGACGGTATGACAGATACAACAGATGATGACGGTATCGTGAAAACATCGGATTTCATTACCCCACCATGACAGATACAAAGAAACGTGTTGGATAACCTGGCGATAGCTGAGAAGAATCGGCCCACATAGTTATGGCGTAAAGAAAGGGAGAGAGAGAAAGGAGTGGGGAGAAGGAGGGCAGATCACAGAAGGAAAAAAAAAGGGTGGGGAGGGTGGAGGGTGAGGGTTGACGATGGGAAAGAAATTCAGAGACAGACACACAGACACACAGGAGTGTGGACATAGAGAGTGGAAAAGGACTTGTGAAAAAAAAAAAAAATTTCTCTGTTCTTCACCTGGAAATTCCATTCCTGCAGTCGGTACGAAACCATCATTTATGTTAACACCTTGACTCAAGAAGACAAAACAAAACCCATACAGATACAATCAACAACGAACACCTGAGGCCACTTTCTTTTGTCACGTTTATTAAAATCCCAAACTTACAATAGGCCTTATCTTGCATTCTTGCTAATGTTAACCCAAATCCAACACATTTCGTGGCCGAATTTATGTGAATGTGGTATCGTTTCGTAGCTCCATACATGAGCTTATTAGGTCTTCGTCCTTTAAATCCCAATTCAGATATTCGTCATTTAAATCCCAATTGGAATATTTTCAGCTCAACAAAAGGGGGGCATTTTCGCTGTGAAATTCTTCATTATCCAATTCCCATCACTCGACACGATGCTCTACTAACTCTACCTGTGAATCAAACCATTTCTAACAGATATGAAGAGAGCCGTTTTTCTTTGTCAAACCTAAACAGGTTTTTCTCAGTTACACATTAACGCATCTCTGGCTCTGCTCCAACGGTCACTGCACACTGTTTCTTGAACTGAGCCTTGAAGAACAGTAGATTCCTTGATATGTGTGTCCATTAACAAGAATAGTTAGACTGTTGAGAAGTCCACGTTTCGTTCGTAGACGCATGCCCCTGTTCCTGAATACAGCACCATTAATTTTTATCTATGTAAACCCTCAAATATAAGGTTGACGCTTCACAATACGCAGTATTATTGTTTGCTATTAATTCACAGTATTACTTCACTACTCTTTCAGCCAGTAACGGCAAATGGTAGTCATAGAAAGAGTTCTAGCCGTGGCTCAAAAAAGAAAATGCACCATGTTAGTCGGCCTCTTCTGGAAACTTCTTCTGGTACTAAGGTTTGCAGACATTGTCTTGTTTCGCCCAAACAAGTACAGCCAATGTAAGCAGCCCTTTTTGCGCCACGCCCCCACCACAAGTTTTACGTCGACTACAAACACATTGATGCTCTCAGCCTCTAATTCTAGTCTTTCAAGAACCAGCCCAACTACTGTGAAAAAAAGCCTCATCAAACAGTACATCACAAATGCTACACACACAGTTAGTTGCAAAGGGAGGCAACTGCAACTAAGTACTTTTGTAACATGAAAAGAAATGTTGCAAAAAAAGTCAGCCAGCCCACTCCTTGCACATTTCTGCATTTCTCCGTTCATTACATCTGGTCCCGCTTTTTCGCCATTCTTTCATCTTCTTGCAGCACGCGGTGCTGCCTCTCTCGATTTGCAGCCATTCATAGGCACTTTTTCACCTTCATCTTCCTCAGAATGATCTTGATCATTACATGGAAAGTTTACAGTTGTCGTCTCCGCTTTGTAACCTTTTGAATGTTTTAGAACCAACCACCAGCTGCTAAATATATAACAAACTTGTTTTCGAAAGTTTATGTGGTTTTCCCAAACTCTTCTCGACTCTTTACCGTTTGAAACAAGCGGGCATGTTGCTGCTGTTGTTGTTGTTGTTGCTGCTGTTGTTTATTATTCCACCGGACAAAGGGGTTAACAAATTACAAGTCAAAACAAGACGCGTTTTGACCACAGGTCTTCTTCAGGCAAGATGAACAACATTCAGGATAATGAACACGAAGAACGAGCCATCACTTATCTTCTCACATTGGGCGCAAGATGGGTTGATAGCTTGCTTTTCGTTTTTCAACGTCCTGAATGTTGTTCATCTTGCCTGAAGAATGCCAAAGAGGTCGAAACGCGTCGTACTTTGTCTTGTGATTTGTTTGTCCCTTTCGTCCAGCGGAATGATTGTAATTTTCTCTTTTAAATCTTCAACATTGAAGTGGTTCTCTTTCACATTTTTTTTTACATTATTTTCTAGTAAGGCAAACAGCATCGCTGGCCGTTTTATCCCTTGTTTTCCTTAAAATCGAGAATGACGTTGTTTCCTATTTCAATACACACATAGTATTGCCATGGCTTTCATCATTGTAAACGCCCCTGAGAATGCACAAACCAAGCGTAGTGCAGGCATCTAACAAACGTTGTTCATCACTGTTAAATGCCTGTCTGCAGACTTTTGTTCCATTTCAATACAAGACAGAAAAGATTTATGAAATATTCCAGAATACACTACTGTACTGAAAAATATCTGGAGGAGGAAAAAACTGGGAATTCTGCCACATAAAATCGTATGTTCATCATCATACTCAGTCATGCAATCACACAGACATTCCTCAAATGAATTTTTACCGTTATCACTGTCAAGATAAATATAAGATGAACCGTCAAGTAGAACACAGGACTTGCATAGATGACATCCAATGTTATACCAAAATATTCTCGAAGATCAAAAATAAAAGAACATTTGGAGAATCTCTGTCTATGGTTCTTTTACGTAAGACGTAATTTCGTTTAGGAGAAAACAGAAAAGCTGATAGACATTCTTCATTTCTTTTCGAGTAAGCTTAACGGGGGATTTAGAAAAGATAGTATAACCTGGAAATGTAATATCTTGATTGGCTACACAAGTTTTACCAAGATAGATAGCATCAAACTTTAAGAAACAAGACGCAATCGTTTAATTTAGACAGACATCCATTTTCGTCATAATGTATAAAGGACAAGCAAACCTCACATTCTGTAGGGACGTCATTGTTCTCATCATGTACTAAACCACCATTCACACATTTCTTTCCTATTTGAGATCTTAGACTTTATTCTGCGATAGACTGCCTTCATTATTTCCATATTTCCCTTATCATTTCTTCCTTTTATCTCTTTATATATTTTTCCCCTTTTGAAACGCTTAGTATTTACATCGCTCAACGGAAAATATAACTCGGTCGTCAAAAAAGTTCAACTCTTTTTCGATCTACACGGTTGTATTCTATAAGCAAACCAGTCCGTTTCATAAGCGTCTGTACAGTCATGACATTTACCAGAGGAGACATTTTACCCTGAAATATTAATAGAAAACTTTTCATCAGTTATAGCCAGCCCCTCCACAACCGGTCCAATATTTCCTGTGTGTGGGCCGATTCTCTCTTCACAGGGCGAGCGCCCTGACCTCTGTATAAGCCGTGTGTTTTGCCCCATGGTCACGTCTCCTCCTCTCCTGAGCTACCGGTGTCACCCTGAACTGGCCCCCTCCTGTTCAAAAACTTTCGTCTCAACTTTGATGAAAACGCCCTTTATTGTGATGAAAACGTCCCGTGCTGCCCTTTTGCCCTCTCTGTAAGTCAGTGAAAGGGCCATATCAGGACTATCCCTACGCGTTGAAGTCAACTCACATGTCTTTGGAAAAAAAAAAGTCTCACAACTCTTTAAATGCACCTTCTAAAAACACACCAGGAATTTTGTCAAAGATCTTTCTTCTGTCAAAATTCTAGACCAGATGCAAAAATTGTTGATCTGTTTCAGAAATTCAAACATCACATTGGAAGGGGCGTCTCTCTGAACGAGGTTTTAATGAGTCTGCCCCCCATACTGTTAGTTCGTCACAACCACAGGAAAATCAGTTCTAGAACATGTCCGTGGTTAGCTTTCATTCATCCGCATCCTTTTCGTTCTTTTCAAACAAAGAACTGGCCGTGATCACACACACACACACACACACACACACACACACACACACACACACACACACACACACACACACACGCACACACACACACATACACGAACGCATTCTACACCACACACAAACCAACTCGCAGCGCCGTACCGTCATGTATCTTGAGAGAACCAACATGCACATGGCGACTGCAGTTGAAGGGAAGGAAGACCAGTGTGACAACACATAACACCACCACACTACGCTAACACACCCCCACGAGATCCTGCATCAATGTTCACCTTTGAATTCAGTCAACGATCTGGTCATTAAACTACACGGAATCGGGACGACACGCTTCATGAGAAAAAGTACATCACCTTTCGCAGAATACTGTCGTCTAGTTAAATATGAGGTTCTGGATAACATTCCGTTTAAGTACTGATCAATAATGAACAGGAAAATGATTTTTTTTTTCTTCGACGAGCGCCTCACAAGACAATCTACGTGTTCGTGAGCACGTCTCAGAGAGAGAGAGAGAGAGAGAGAGAGAGAGAGAGAGAGAGAGAGAGAGAGAGAGAGAGAGAGAGAGAGTGAGACAGACAGACAGACAGACAGAGAGAGAGAGAGAGAGAGAGAGAGAGACAAACGAACGAACGGACAACTGTTATTTATTGAGGGAAAAAGGATAAGAACACTTAATCAGTTGTTGTTTTTTTTCTTCCACTCAATCCTAAAAAAAAGGGGAATGACGTGCGTGCAAATACATGAAAAGAAACATCGCAAAAACTACATAACAACGCATATACAATGAAAACACAACAGTTCAGAATGATTGATACAATACACATTTAGAGGAAGGGAGGGGGTGGGAGGTGTGAAGGGGTGGAGAACGACTAAGAGAGAGCGAGCGAGAGAGAGAGAGAGAGTGCAGACAGACAGACAGACAGACAGGAAGACAGACAGACAGACAGTGCAGAGACAGACAGAGAGGTCACCGTGAGCCATACAGCCGATTCCACTTAATCGTTTTGCTGGCGGAGCTCTCCAAACTCCCATTCTAAAGACGAGCACTGCCACATTATATTGAACACCGATTCTCACAAATTACCTCCAACGTATTTCTACAAAAAAAGCGGTGTGTGTGTGTGTGTGTGTGTGTGTGTGTGTGTGTGTGTGTGTGTGTGTGTGTGTGGTTTGCGCGCGTGCGTGCGTGCGTGCGTGCGTGCGTGCGTGCATGTGTGTGACAGTGTGTGTGTGCGCTCGCGCGCGCGTGCGTGCGTGCGTGTGTGTGTGTGTGTGTGTGTGTGTGTGTGTGTGTGTGTGTGTGTGTGTGTGTGTGTGTGTGTGTGTGTATGCACGTGTGTGTGTGTTTCAGAGAGATAGATAGAGAGAGAGAGAGAGAGAGAAGGGGGGTGGAGGAGGGAGAGACAGACAGACAGACAAAGACTCAGCGAGAGACTGGAGAAGGGGGGGGGGGGGGGGGGGGGGGGGGGGGGGGCTGCTGTGTGAATGGCGAGGGAGAACAGCCACTCGCTGTGTTCCCTGTCGGTCTCTGCACGGCAATACAAGTCCCTGAAGACGAACCTGACACACGCTGCCCGCCTTCTGCCTTTATCTCCCCTCCAAGCAGTCCCATTCAACAGGAGCATAACAGTCGTCAACACCTTTGTAGTGCGAAGACTCCGGCAAGCGTTGTCCTCCTGTGCCTCGCTATCAAAGCGAGGCTCTGACCTCTTGACATGGAAGGCAGTCTGTCGGCTGCCTGTCGTTAACGGGTCTTGCGCTCAAACCTTGCCCTCCTTGTCCGCCATGCCTTTGGTGACCCGGAAACCAGAGAAAGGCCGACAACGTGGCTTCAAACACATCCCGCCGTCTTGCCTCGACAAAAAGCAAGGTTAGGCAACGTTGCTTACAGCCCAGCCGACCGCAAAGGGCCATACCAGGGCTGCCACCGCGTTGAAACCAATTCGCAAGCCATTAAGATAAAAAAAAAAGAGACTCATACACACAGCCCTTTAACATACACCTTCTAAAAACACACCGGAAATTTCATTCAAAATGTTTCTTCTGTAAAATCTTAGATCAGATGGAAAATGTTGATCTCTTTCAGGAACTCAAAGATCACATCATGTGGGACATCTCTGAGCGAGGTTTTCATGGAGTCAGCTGCCAAGCTTTTCTGTCTCACATCATGCAAGTCCCAACACTTTAAAACGATGTTTCACTTTTGAGTGGTACCTGACATGGAATGCACCACGGAGCTTCTTCACCTTTTTACACGTAAAGGAGTGGCCTGTGTGCAAGCGCCACAAGACTGTTTCTTGTTTATTGCTCCCACTGGACCATGGTAAAAAGTCTTTCAAGTTTGGATGGATTTTTAATAGTTCGTTACCCGTCTGCGAGTTTCATTCCTCTTGCCAGAGGTCTTTGACGTAAGCCTGGGTTTGGGGTTTCAGAGCAGTGTAAAGGATAGACAAACTGCTCAACTCTTTTCTTTCGTGGCACTCTTGGCAAGTGGATCAACTACCTCGTTGCCACGACAAGAAGCCAGGACAGTGTCCGTCAGACCACAGACAGTAGAGCAAGCCAGTACAGTGTGTGTCAGACCACAGACAGTAGAACAAGCCAGACAGTGTCCCTCAGGACCACAGACAGAAGAACAAGCCAGGACAGTGTCCCTCAGACCACAGTACAGTAGAACAAGCCAGGACAGTGTGTGTCAGACCACACAGACAGACAGTAGAACAAGCCAGGACAGTGTCCCTCAGACCACAGACAGTAGAACAAG
>JADBJO010005152.1:166644-171612 GCA_016801955.1 Conus betulinus
TTGTGTATACCTCGTGCTACGTGATCCGCCGAATTCCATGAACTGCCTGGCTACTGGTGGAAAATCGCCGCTGGTATTTCGTTAATGTCAGACTGCCGTTTTATGATTTTTCAGTCACGGGAACGTCGCTCATGTTCATCATTTGTCCGTGCGTGTGACCGAGTCTGTGGCTGTGACAGAAGTGCCAGACAATATCAGCGATGCTCACATATGGCAGTGCCTGGGGGGGGGCGGGGGGGGGGGGGGGGGGTGCACCAGCCTCAGTCCCCTTCCCAACACCGTCTACTGACGCAAACGCCCCACTGCCAGCCGTGTACAGCCGACAGAACGATCTGTGTTGTCTGTTGGGGGTGACGCTGGGCAACAGACATGTAAGCCTTGTGTCTGGGGGGGGGGGGGGGGGGGGGGGGGTGAACAGACAGCATGTACTCAGGTGTCAAGCCAGGGTGTAGCAGTGGGCCTTTCATTGCTATACACCCGCCCTTCCCACCCCTCCCTGTCTGCCGCTGTCCGGAAACGGATCCAGCCGTTTGCTGTGCAAGAATTCCACTGCCAGACTTTGATACTAACGCACCCACAGTGCCGTACGTCATTCATGGGGCCAGCTAGCCACACACACACACACACACACACACACACACACACACACACACACACATACACACACACACACACACACACCACACACACACAACACTCACACACACACACACACACACACCACACACACACACACACACACACAACACACACACGCACGCACACACACACACACACACACACACACACACACACACCACACACTCACACACACACACAACACACACACACACACACACACACACACACCACACACACACAACACACATACACACACTTGCGGTCTTACTGCTTTTTCCGGTAATGCACCGTTTTGTGGATAATGACGTCATTCATAACACCCTTCCAACGTCGTTGTCTCGTTCGTCATTTTTTTTTAGATGGATTCCCCCGTCTCCTCGACAAAGGTGGCAGTACGTCGCAGGTCCTCCAGTCCTCCGTAGAGCTTCCGGGCCACTGGATTGGGTCGGGCCAGTTTTCTCTCTCGAAGCGCTTGGTGGAGCGGGCAGGACTGCAGCAGATGTTCTGTTGTCTGGCTGCCTGTTCTGCAGGGGCACTGCTCTGTGTTGCCGATGCGGAGTTTTAAAGAATAGGTGGTGTTTCAGGTCACACTCACATGTGGCTGCCGGGCACCATAAAAATATCTCAACAGATCAGGCACTTTCAGCAGATTAGATGCGTCTTTATCAGCTTTCCACATTTAACTAATGATATGAGAGTGCACCTTCCCCCCTCCCATCTCCATCCAGCTCTCTCTCTCTCTCTCTCTCTCTCCTCTCCCTCTCTCTCTCTCCTCTTCTTTCTTCTCTTCCTTCTCTTCTGCGCTAGCTATCTACATAAAGCATTCCAAAAGTGAAAGTGTTCTAAATAACATACGGACGACTTGTGTCAATCTGTGTACATGAATCACAATGGATATCCCTATTCATGGGGCTTTGGCCTTTATGAATCTCTCTCTCGCTCTCTCTCTCTCTCTCTCTCTCTCTCCTCTCTCTCTCTCTCTCTCTCTCTCTCTCTCAAGTCTATTTCTGGTTTGAGATTAGGGCAACGATCACAAGACGTCCCTGTCTCACAACTGACTAGCCTCAAGGGTTAGCAGACCTTCCAGACCTCCCACAACACCCTGGACGAGTCAGTCAGAAAAAAAAAACATTCTGGACATTGACCTGACGACACAGAGACACAGGGCACTGTAGCAACCAGAAACCATCCAGCAGGGATTTCCTATTCTCCAACATGAAGGGTAATTGGTCACCCCCAGCCAGACATGGAGAGGGTAGTGGGATGGGGACTGGCATCCCCCAAATCACACTGTATGGCGGCTCACACTGGGGAGACTATGTGTCCCTCAAAGTGATGCTTTATTGTAATGCTCCAGATTCCCTCAAAAATGATGCTTTATTGTAATGCCCCAGATTCCCTCCCTCACAGTGATGCTTTATTGTAATGCTCCAACTCCCTCAAAAGTGATGCTTTATTGTAATGCTCCAGATTCCCTCACAGTGATGCTTTATTGCAATGCCCCAGATTCCCTCACAGTGACGCTTTATTGTAATGCCCCCGATTCCCTCCCTCACAGTGATGCTTTTATTGTAATGCTCGAGATTCCCTCCCTCACAGTGATGCTTTATTGTAATGCTCCAGACTGCCCCTCACAGTGATGCTTATTGTAATGCCCCCGATTCCCTCCCTCACAGTGATGCTTTATTGTAATGCTCGAGATTCCCTCCCTCACAGTGATGCTTTATTGTAATGCTCCAGACTCCCTCACAGTGATGCTTTAAATTGTAATGCTCCAGATTCCCTCACAGTGATGCTTTATTGTAATGCTCCAGATTCCCTCACAGTGATGCTTTATTGTAATGCCCCAGATTCCCTCACAGTGATGCTTTATTGTAATGCTCCAGATTTCCCTCCCTCACAGTGATGCTTTATTGTAATGCTCCAGATTCCCTCCCTCACAGTGATGCTTTATTGTAATGCCCCAGATTCCCTCCCTCACAGTGATGCTTTATTGTAATGTTCCAGATTCCCTCCCTCACAGTGATGCTTTATTGTAATGCCCCCAGATTCCCTCACAGTGATGCTTTATTGTAATGCCCCAGATTCCCTCAAAAGTGATGCTTTATTGTAATGCCCCAGATTCCCTCCCTCACAGTGATGCTTTATTGTAATGCTCCAGATTCCCTCACAGTGATGCTTTATTGTAATGCCCCCCGATTCCCTCCCTCACAGTGATGCTTTATTGTAATGCTCGAGATTCCCTCCCTCACAGTGATGCTTTATTGTAATGCCCCAGATTCCCTCCCTCACAGTGATGCTTTTTTGCAATGCCCCAGATTCCCTCCCTCACAGTGATGCTTTATTGTAATATCCCAGATTTCCTCACAGTGTTTGCTTTATTGCAATATCCCAGATTTTTCTCAAAGTGATGCTTAATTGGTATTTCCCAACACGCCATTCACGTGAGAAGGACTTAGACCAGGTGGGAGCAATAGTACTTCTTGCTGTATACTCAGTTCTCTCACACCTTGGGCTTGGTCTTCTGGATGCCTTCAAACTCCTTGCTACTTCTGCCGTGTAATCAATATGTCAGTGTTTTTCGTCCATCCACATTGGTAAGTCTTGTCGAGTCCTGATCCACAAAACAGGATGGGGATCGACAGTACATCACATGAACTTTGACCTGCACAACTTGGGATGAACCTGATTAGTAGCTTACCTGAAATCCTGTTTACAAGGATGAGTCTCATTAACCTGCATGCAGGCGCATGTGATGACCCTCATCGATACAATGGAATCCTGACCTACACTCTTTCATGATGCAAAACCACAACACATCAAGTGACACCTTGATGTGTTCACCTCAGAATGAAAAGAAGGGACAGAACGTCCAAGATTGAACACCGCACTGGGCAAGAGTGCTCTGGGCCCAATCTTCACCGCGCCCCTCCTCCCCCCCCCCCCCCCCCCCCCCCCCCCCCCCTCCTTCCCAATCCACCACCTCCCTGCCACCTTCTTCTAACTTAGTTCCTCTCCACAATAACGGTCCGCCCAAACATCAACAGCCAAGTCATTCCGGAGCTCCGCACTCCACGAAGCTTTGTTGCCTGGCGTGGTGAATGGGGCGGGGGACGCCATCAACTCGCAGCCCCTGCTCTGGCGCTGCGGAGCCGGCGGCAGGCATTCAGCAGGAAGTGAGAGGTGGGCAGCCGCCTTTGTGTTGCACGAGCCGGAACGGAAGCAGCAGAAAACGGGTCATTAACGGCCGCTGCCTGAGGAGTCACGTGCACACTGGGTATGACGGTCTGCCTCCGTCAAAACGTCGTAAGCATGGTCTTGTTCGAGGAAGTGCTAGTGACTTCAGTTGGAGTGTTCAGTGTTGTGTGCACGTAGGGGGGGGGGGGGGGGGGGGGGGGCTTCAGGGCTGTCACAACACACTACTACTACTACTACTACTACTACTACTGTTATCGTTATTATTATTATTTTTTTTTTTTTTATTTGTTTCGTTTATTATCATTATTATTGTTGTCATTATTCTCATCATCATTCCTATTATCATTTGTTTGTTTGCTTCAAGGGCTACTACTCTACACCCATTTTCTACGTGATCAAAAACACTGGTGTCCTCAGACCTCCCAGTATGGACACTCAGCAACGTATCCATTCTGACGGCTCTTTCATGTTTAGATCGAAACGACTGAGCACACACACACACACACGCAGGCACGCACGCACGCACACACACACACACACACACACACACACACACACACACACACACACAGAGTGCTGGTGAGATTTGTTACTATTGACACCAGTTGCACACTATACATCTGAAGGCGTCGGTCCAGTGAGAGGCCTCCCCGCCTGAGATCGATCCCCCCCCCGCAGATAAACCATTTACCCACACTGCTAACGACCCTCTCTCCATCACAGACCGCCAGGTCCTGGTTGATGTCAGCCTCTCTCCATAACGCCCAGCCTCGCACATAAATCATGATGGGGGACTCCTGATTTATGGAGCTTTCTCAATCCCAGCACAGTTCCTTTTTCTTTTTTCTTTTTTTCTTTTCTCATCAGCCTTGGTTCTTCTTTCCTTTAAAGCATGCAAGGGTGGAGGAGGAGGGGGTAGGGGTGGAGGAGGAGATAACCAGCCTCTGAGCCACCTTCACCTGGTCCTAACAAGCTCTATCAATCAGGCTGGAAGTACAATCTACAATCTAAACAATGGAGGTAAATGGGAAGGTCGAAGTGTCCTAAACGCTGACCCAGCACGTTTATCATTCCTGGTTGACACAAAACAAAAAAGAGCCAACCAACTGCCCACTAATCTAACGCTAGGGGAAGGCGGAGTTTCTCTCT
>JADBJO010005153.1:5000-7500 GCA_016801955.1 Conus betulinus
CTGAGAGAATATTTACGAAGTAAAGGAGAAGAGCGCGCTGAAAAGCTTGTTGAGAAAAAAAAGAGCCAAAAATCATTTTAATTACATCACAGCACAAGCAAAACAGCAATATTGGTCTAACTTTTGTAAGAATGAAATAACAAATTATAAAGATTTTCAAAAAGTGTGGGAAAAGCTAAGAACAATGAAAAATGGAGTAAACTTTGCCAAGATGTCCTGTCAAGCTCCCAAACTCGGATTTCCCATCTAATCTAGAAAAGGCCGAAGCCTTGTTGACATATTCGCAAAAAAATGGCAGCAAAGATAGTTTAACAACAGAAAATAGACTGCACAGAGAGAAATCAGAAGAAAACTTCACCGAGAACAATCCAGACCCTGTTACAAACCACTATCTGAATGCTCCCATAACAGTTCAAGAAGTAGAAGAATGTCTTGCTAATCTGGGAACCAAAAAAACATCAGTGGGGTTTAGATGGTATCTCTAATGAAATGCTGCGTCATGTCCCACCTAATGTTAAACGCTTTATCTCGGTCTTCATTCAAAAATGCTGGGGAAATGGCGATTTACCTTCATTATGGAAGCATTCTATCATAGTTCCTATACATAAACAAGAAAAACCTCGAAGTAACATCAACAGCTACCGTCCAATTGCCTTAACGTCCCATACATGCAAACTAATGGAAAGAATTGTCCTAAACAGATTACTGTATTTTTGTAATAAACATCAAATTATTCCTATAAATCAAGCTGGTTTTCAGAAAGGCAGATCAGCAACAGAACATCTAGTGAAACTCACTACACATGTAAACAGCAATTCGCAAGACGTAAAAACATCTTGGCAACTTTCTTTGACATAAGAAAAGCGTATGAACAAGTGTGGCATAAACGACTTTTGTACAAACTGAAAAGTATTGGAATAAATGGAACCATGTATGATTATGTCAAAGCTTTTCTTCAAAGTAGAATAATTCAAACAGAATAGATCATACATATTCATATTCCCCACTAGAACACTGGAAATGGGTCTTCCACAAGGATCAGTATTATCTCCAATCCTATTTAATATCCTAATTGCAGATATAACCAAAGGCTTATCCAAAGATGTAGTTTTAGTACAGTTTGCTGATGACATATGTCTGTGGATGAATGTCACTATGAAAAGAAAAACCCGTTAAGATTCTTAAATTACATAAAGATCAAATATCAACATGAATTAAACAATATCAGTAGTTTCTTACATGAAATGGATTGACACTGTCGGCAGAAAAAACAAATCTAATGCTTTTTAACTCTGGATATGACCCAGACAAACTTCCACAATTTACCCTGAATGGATCGGTCTTACAATACGTCAAATCTGTTAATTCTTAGGAGTATATTTAACATCAAAACTTTCATGGAACCAACATATTGAACATATTTTGAATAAAGCAAGAAAAAGTTTAAACTTTCTAAAAATCATAAGCAAACAAAAAAAATGGGGACAAGATAAAGAGAGTTTAACACTCCTGTCTTCTGCTCTTGTGCGGTCTAGATTGATTTATGCTCAAGAAGTATTCTTCAGTGCTCCACAGCATCTACTCAATAAGTTACAAAGTGTTGACTGCAAAGCATATAAACTTGCTCTTGGAGTACCCACATATACCTGCAACATTGGGACATACTATGAAATTGGAATTTTACCCTTGAACGAATTTCGAAAAGTGTCCTCCACCAAATTTGTTCTAAAGAACCTTTCACAAAAAAGTTTCTGTACAAATGAAGTATCTCTAAACTCAGATACAGATTTTGCTAAAAGAGCAAAGACATAAAATCAGCAAAATCTATTCAGTCATACACATCTACTCTTCTGAAAAAAACCAACATTAACCAAAGTAAAATAGCTATCAATCCGTCCTTTCCACCCATTCCCAAATGGGAACAAACCAAAGCAAATTATGACACAAACTATACTAAACTGAACAAAAACGATCCACCATATCTTTTAAAAAATTATGTAAATTCTCATTTGGAAAATCAATATAAGAATCATCTGCAAATTTTTACAATGGTTCAGTGTTAGATGACCATAGAGCAGGAGCAGCTTTCATAATACCAAAATTTAAAGTGGAGGAATTATATTATCTTGGCAAACATTTGTCAATTTTACTGCAGAATTAGTTGCTGTTCTAATGTCCCTAAAGTATGTTTTAAAGTCTTCCATAGAAAACTGTCAACTTTTACTGTGCAGTGATTCAAAGTCAGCCCTTTCTGCCTTACAGTATCTAAATCCAAAGATCCGCTGTGAGACTATTACAGAAATAATTATGTGACACATCTCCTATCAATGAAAAGAATAAATGTGACCTTCTGTTGGGTGCCCTCACATTGTGGAATTTCAACAAATGAGAAAGTTGATCAAGCTGCTCGGAGAGCAGCTCGCAACATTGAAGGAACGACTACTCTGAACATTCCGCTAGACCTATCAGAATGTTATACTTTATTTGCTAGCATCCTTTA
>JADBJO010005153.1:12500-17338 GCA_016801955.1 Conus betulinus
ATCACAAGCTTTTTTAACGTCAAAAAAAAGTTGCAAGGATATTTTTCCGCCTCGCGAACTGCTGCTTGATTTGTGTTGTTAGTTTCACTAGATGTTCTGTAGTTGATCGGCCTTTCCGAAAGCCTGCTTGATTCGGGGGTATAATGCACTGTTTTTCGCAGAAGCGGACTAATCTGTTTAATATTACTTTCTCCATAAGTTTGCAAACGTGTGATGTTAACGAGATGGGTCGATAGCTGTTTCTATCTGCTTTAGGCTTTCCCTGCTTATGTATAGGAATAACAATTGATCGCTTCCAAGCAGAAGGCATTTCCCCTTTACTCCAACATCGTTGTATGAATATATGTAAAAATTGAAATAACATTGTAGTAAGGTAAGTGTTTTAACATTTCATAAGATATTCCATCTAATCCAACAGATGTTTTTGCTTTACTCATATGTAAAATACTCTCTTTTACTTCTTCAAATGTTATTTCAGAATTTACATAGGTCTTCCTTGTGAACTCATAATCATCATGATTTGATTTTTTTTACTTCGCTCTTCATTTTCTCTATACTCTTTACTTTCAGTTGATAAACCTGCATTTCTACTATAATTTAGAAACATTTCTGCAAATGCTTTTGCCTTTTCATTATTAGTGGGTAGATCTGAGTTCTCTAATTTTATGGGACATTGTGGTAAATTAATTCCGTTCTTCATGGTTTTCATTTTTCCCCCAGACTTTTTGCATATCTTTATGACTGTAGATTTCATTAATACAAAAACACCAGTATTGTCTCTTGGCCTGGGCGTTAACTCCGTTTGATTTATTTTTTTGCCTTGTTTGCCTCTTGATGGTTTGGGTAGAATTTTCTTTTATGTGTATTTAAAATTTCTCCCATTTTTCGCTATTTGCCTTTTCAAATTCGTCATTCCACCAGACATTTCCAGAGTGTTTATGTGATTTCTTTGTCTTAAGCATGGGTATAGAGTCATTCGCAGCATCTAGGACATCCTTGGTAAATGAAAAATAAAGATCATTTATATTTTTATCGTGCTTGCTGAAATGTGTATCCCAATTAGCAAATTTATTTTTATGATTGTACTTTGGGACTTTATCCTTAGTTAGATCTGTAATTCTTGTGCTTGTAATTTCAGAACTGGTTATAATCGGAATGTGATCACTATTTAAGCAATGAACCAGTGTGTTCCACTCACAAATGGGAGCTAGATCAGGCGAAACCAGAGTTAAATCAATTGCCGTAGTTCTATGATTAGGTTATCGGGGATTCGTGTAACTCGACCATCGTTTAATAGATAAAATGATGAATCTACAACATTCTCTATCAAACGATTGCTTGTAATATGGTAACAGTTCTTCTCCCAAAAACGGGCATGTGCATTAAAACTACCTGTAATTAGCACTTTTTTTTGCCTTTATCTGCCTGAAGCATACGGATCCATTCAGTGTTGTTATCATCTGGAACTTTTGGTAAGATAGTAGAATCTTAACAAAATTGTACTGTCACAGCACAAGAGTGAATTATGGAAATATCTGATGGAATGGATTAGGGCACAGTGTATAATTTACCCCTTCATATATGTAAATAGCTGTATTGATTTTCCCATTTGTGTCTTTTTTTTGATAGATAGGAGGGAAGTAATAATTTTCTAACTTAGGTAGCTTATCTTTCTTTACATTTAATGACTGGAGGCTTAAGACATGATATTTATTATTTGCGAGATGTTGAGCTAAATGTTCATTATAAGGAATTATTGATCTACAGTTCCATTGAAAAACACTTAAGTTGTTTCCTTGCGCCATGTTCTAAACTAACATTCAAATTACAGGGAGGGAAAAAAAAAATAATAATTAATGAGAAAAATGTCAAAAACAGTCTTGGTCAGAATACAACGTATGCATGGAGGTGCTTAAAAATCAATCAAAATGAACAGAGGTAACACAGCAGTTGCATCAGGTGGCTTGGTCGTCGTGGGCCCGTCAACAGGATTCCCAGTCCAGGGCACTGAAAGGGTTGAACCAACTGGTGGCACGTGGAGCAGGAAAGCCGTAGTATGTTTCCCTGTTGCCCTGTCGTCGTCGGGAGGGCCGCTTTGGGGTCATGTGCCGTCCAGTGTTTCCTGCAAGCAGGCTAGAGCCCCTTTTTGAAAGGTGAATTTTGTCATGAAGGTGGTCAAATCTTATGTTATCATTGTCAGTGAAACTGATGTTTTTGACTTCAAAGAGGTCAGACGTGATCTTTGCATTGAATAGCTGTCTGTTCACTTCTAATTTCTTGTCCAGCTCTTTTGTTGCTTTGCTGATAACTAACTTCACTTTCTGTGTGTTTTTCCGCTACTGATTTCATTGTCTGTACGAAATTCTTACGGACTTTTTCTGCCTCTTCTACCTTCAAGTCATTGACTCCACAATGTACTACGACACAGTGAGGCATTTCCTCTGTATCAATCTCTTCTAGGCATTGTTTGACAGCTGATCCATTGTGCTGTTTAAGTTTGGAGACCTTGAAATCATAGGAATACCTAAGTCTTTTTCCTTGAACTCCGTTTGCAACAGAATCATGGATGACAAGTACTGTTGGATAGTCCTGACCTTCGTCAACTTTTACTTTTGTTTTTTCTAGATTCACTTTGATCTTTTCTATTCCTGTCAGGCACATTGACGTCATCCTTCCTTGCGTAATTCGATCTTCCGTCATGTTGATAATAGGATTGATGTCATTATTCGCTTTTGGTCTGGTTTTAGGCAAAGATTTTTTTTACCATTTTCACCACGACCTGTTTTATTTTTCATAGACGGGGGTTTCGTTTAAGATGGATTGCTGCCTGAATCTGAAGCAACTACTTGAGCGTAAGTAGCTGCGCCTGGAAGGCATGTTTCTGTCTGTGTAGCAGTGGTCACCATAGCAACTTGCGGTCTGATGTTTTCTACAAGAGTTTTGTTTTTTAGCGATCACTGCATTCTCCAACATTTCAATGTGTTTGGGAGAGAGACAGAATCATTTCTTTCGCGTCGAAAGAACCAAAAACATGGCTACCAACCTCCTTGATTTCCACCGATGGGTTTCCAGTCTGTTGAAGAGTTGCCAAGCCGTTCGAAGTTCCAAGGTCCTCTCTCTGCTGAGTTTCAACAATGTTTTTTTTTTTTTTTTTTTTCAGCCGATAATCTCCGATGGACACGGTAGACAACTGCTACGTTCTCAGTACTCTGCTGTTACGTACCGTTTGTCTCCCACTAAACCTTGTTTTCATTTTTTTTTCCCATTTCTTGGCCCACGAAACGGCCACTGTGGTAGATTAATTGCTGCGTGTGTCAGCCATCTTGTCACGCCATCTTGCAAAAGCTTAAGGAAAAAATATTAATGGTAATATGTATAACTACATTAAAAATTTCCTTTCACATCGTTTCATACAAGTAAGAGTAGGAAAAACGTACTCGAACCCCAGACAACTTCAGAGGGGATTACCTAGGCTCAAGGTTCAGTTATTTCTCCTGTTTTATTTAGTATACTCATAGCCGATCTCCCAAAAGGATTATCAAACGATTCAGTTTTGGTTCAGTATGCTGACGATATATGCATGTGGATGAAGGTAACAATGAAACGCAATACATCCACTAGAGCATTAAATTATACGAAAAACGTTTACTAAAAGGAATTAGATAAAATAACTGATTTTAGGAAAGAAAATGGTTTATCACTATCTTTAGAAAAAAACAAACATGGTCCTTTTTAACTCAGGTTATAGTGCAAAGTGTTAAGTTTCTAGGTGTTTATCTGTCATCAAAACTTACCTGGAATCAGCATGTAAATCATATACTTCACAAAGCACAAAAAGCATTAAATTTTCTCAAAATTATAAGTAAACAACGTTGGGGTCAAGATACTAAAGCGCTTTTATGTCTTGCAAACTCACTTGTGCGATCTCGTTTAATATATGACCAAGAAGTTTTCTTTAATGCCCCAAGCACCTATTATCCAAACTTCAAAGCATAGACTGCAAAGCTGTTAAACTGGCCCTTGGAGTACCAATACATGCTTCTAATCTAGGATCCTATAAAGCAGCGGGTGTTCTTCCTCTAGATGACAATAGGAAAAATTTCTTGCGCTAAATTTATAGTCAATTCTTTTGCTTTTGATGGATTTTGTAAGGAAAAAAATTAGATAAGACTCCGCGAAAGATTTTGCTAAAAGAGCTAACACAATACACTCTTTACAATCAATCAATTCTTATGCCACCGACACAATCAGTTCTAAAGAATTAAAACACAAAGAAATAGCCACTAAGCCACCTGTTTCACCAGTAGCACCCTGGGAGCATTTTAAACCTGCTTTTGATATTGATGATACAAATTTAAACAAAAAAATCAATCTCCAAATATCCTGAAAAATTTAGTAAACATAAGCGTTGAAAACAAGTATACTGACTATATCAAGATTTACACAGACGGGTCTGTAATAGAAAATGGCAGTGCAGGATCAGCATTTTTATCCCTTGCTTGAAAACATTAAAACGTTGTAATATTGGTAGACATTATCCATTTTCACTGCTGAATTAATAGCCATTTTAATAGCGTTACATCACATTGAAGAGTTACTTTTAAATGCATGCAAAATATTATTTTGTGTGGATTCAAAATATCAGTATTATATGCTATCAAAGGTCAAAATACCAAGACACGGGTTGAAATGATACACGAAATCAAGCACTTAATACATCACTTAGCAAGCAAAGATATCAGTGTTACTTTTTATTGGATTCCATCTCACTGTGGAATTCTCTCTAGAACAGGTAGATCAAACAGCCAAGAGTGCAGCACGCAATGCTACAGGGACAA
>JADBJO010005153.1:31681-39181 GCA_016801955.1 Conus betulinus
CTATTGCTCCATCCCAAAGTTGAATTTGTAAAGATCAGCAATTTCGTATTCTTTGGAGAGACCAAGGCCTTGAATCTGACTGTCAGAGATGAATTGACAGCTTCTGACGCGAACAAACATACTGCTTTGACAACAATCTTTACTTTAGCAGCAGAGACAGCTCGGAAGACGGGCTCCGGAAAGCAGAATGATTTAGTTCTGAGGAAGCTCAGTAACTGTCTGTGATACGTGTGTGTGGAGAGACCAGTGTGAGCTCTCTCTTTGAATGGCAGTACAACACACACACACACACACACACACACACACACACACACACACACACACACACACACACACACACACGTCCTGTGTGCGCTAATCCACAGGTCACAGAGAGAAAATCATCTCAGTCATGACCAGTGAGGAAGACATGTACCCACCATTCTCCCTGACTTCTTCCCTTTACTGTTCTCTGTGTGTCTTCAACACGTGGAACAGGATTCACATCCAGTTCTGATTCTGGTCTCTGTTGGACTTCAGTATGGGTTGTTGTCTATCTCTGTACCATTCCCCTCTAACATCTGTCTGGCTGGCTGGTTGGCTGGCTGTCTGTCTGCCTATCACTGTCTCTGTCTCCCTGTCCCTGTCTTTCCCTTTGTGCCTCTCTCTGTCTCTCTGACGGTGTGTCTCTCTCTGTCTGCCTGTCTGTCTGACTGTCTTTCACTGTCTCTGTCTCCTTCTCTCTCTTCCTGTTTGTCTTTCACTGTCTCTCTATCTGTGTTTCTATCTGACTGTCCGTCTTTCTGTCTGTCTGCCTCTCACTATCTCTGTACCTGTCTCTCTGTCTCTGTCTCTCTCTTCGTTCACCTCTCTGTCTGTCTCTCTGTGTGTTTCTACATCTGTCTGTCTGCCTCTCATTATCTCTGTACCTGTCTCTGTCTCTGTCTCTCTCTCTTTGCGCATCTCTTTCTCTGTCTGTCTGTCTGTCTGTCTGTCTGTCTCTCTCTCTCTCTCTCTCTCTCTCTCTCTCTCTCTCTCTCTCTCTCTCTCTCAGGCCATCTGACACTGTTAGTGGTCGTGGGTCTCCACTGCTGTATCTGCCTGAACAGTCTGCCTTCGCCTGACGCTACAACCTGAGGTGTATGTCACCACCTGGCACCATACCTTAGATATATATGTCACCACCTGGCACCATACCTTAGATATATATGTCACCATATATACCTTAGTCATGTCACCACCTGGCACCATACCTTAGATATATGTCACCACCTGGCACCATACCTTAGATATATGTCACCACCTGGCACCATACCTTAGATATAAGTCACCACCTGGCACCATACCTTAGATATATGTCACCACCTGGCACCATACCTTAGTATATATGTCACCACCTGGCACCATACCTTAGATATATGTCACCACCTGGCACCATACCTTAGATATATGTCACCACCTGGCACCATACCTTAGATATATGTCACCACCAGGCACCATACCTTAGATATATGTCACCACCAGGCACCATACCTTAGATGTATGTCACCGCCTGGCACCATACCTTAGATATATGTCAACATGGACCAAATGGAATATCCATGTGTCTGTGGAAAGCGTTTCGTTACCACCCGTGGCATGAAGATCCACAGAACAAAGATGGGATGTGTGCAGACTCATCTGAATGAGCAGCAGCGCACTGCATCAGCAGATAAGACTTCGGAAGACCAAGGTCAGGATTTAAACCACAGTGCCAAGGACATCCACGCTGTTGGTTCGGATGAAGAATTTGCACAGGCCCTTGATGCCAGGCGCCTGAAACTCAACCTGCCACGAGCAAACGATACTGAAGATTGGGAGAAACTGGATGCAAAAATCGTCCAAAGACTCTATGCACTGATAGGGAAAGGCACCCTGGAACACAAACTAGCCACATATGGGGACATTGTGTATGCCACATGTAGAGACGCCTATGGAGCAAAACTACCCAAAGAAAAAACACCTCCAAAGAAATCCAGACGCCAAGAAGAGATGGACAAGATCAGGGTCCAAAAGAAAAACCTCAAGAAGCAAATGAAGACCGCACTGCCAGCTGAAAAAACAAGGCTTGGAAAAACTCTGGGAAGAATCTGCGAGGAAGAGAAGAAGAGCAAAAAGAAGAAGACACAAGAGCACTTCTTCAGAGACCCCTTCCAGTTTGCCAGAACTCTGTTTGAGCAGCCAAAATCTGGGACCCTAAGTGTGGACAAAGGAGTTCTTGAGCAGCAAACGTACTCTGATTCACAGAGCAAAGCACCACTCGACATTCAAGGTCTGGTGTGGCCAACCAACCCCAAGGAACAGTTCAATGACAAGCCTCCAACGTTGGCGGAAATAGAAGGTGGTCGACAAAGCCAGAGCCAAATCATCACCAGGGCCAAACGGAATACCTTACCAGCTGTACAAGAAATGTCCCAAGGTGCTGGAGTGGCTCCACAGGCTGCTGCGATCAGCTTGGAGAAACCAGATCAGCGGCCAGTGGATGACGGCAGATGGTGTGTACATCCCCAAGGAGCAAAACTCAAGTGACATCAGCCAGTTCAGGCCAATATCACTACTGAACGTCGAAGAGAAAATCTTCTCGGTCATGGCAGCAAGACTGACCAAATACCTCATGGAAAACAAGTACTTGGATGTGTCAGTTCAGAAAGGTGGCATTCCATGCGTGGCTGGCTGTGTAGAACACGCCACAATGATCTGGGACGCAATCCAAAGTGCAAAAACAGAAAAGAGAGACCTGGACGTAGTGTGGCTTGACCTGGCAAACGCATATGGATCTGTACCCCATGAGATGATACAGCTGGCTCTTGAGATGTACCATGTGCCAAAGAACATCCGCGACATGCTCAAGAAGTACTTCAATGGCTTCTCAATGCGGTTCTCTACCAAGGAGTACACAACAGATTGGATCAACTTGGAAGTGGGCATTGCAATGGGCTGTGCAATTTCCCCAATACTGTTCGTGTTGGCAATGGAAGTCATCTTGAAAGCAGCAACAAGCAACACAAGGCAAACAGACCTTGGCGATGGATACAAGATGCCCCCTGTCAAGGCCTTCATGGATGACACTACAGTGATTTCATCCAGAGAAGACGAGACACGTCACGTGCTGGAGAGGCTGGACGACATAGTTGCCCCGTCCAGAATGAAGTTCAAGCCAAAGAAATCGCGGAGAGTCTCTCACTGAGGAAAGGGAAAGTGGCCGAATCTGTGGTCTTCAGTGTTGCTAACCAGACCATTCCAACAGTCACAGGAGAACCAGTCAAGAGCCTTGGAAGATGGTATGATGATACGCTGAAAGACACACGAAGAGCAAAAGAAACCAAACAGATGTTGGAAGAAGGCTTGGAGACCATTGACCAGTGTGGGCTCCCTGGCAAATACAAATTCTGGTGTCTGCAGTTCATGCTGATACCAAAGCTCCTATGGCCTCTGATGATATACGACATCTGCACCAACATAGTGGATGCCATGGAATCCAAAATCAACAAGTTCACAAGGAAATGGCTTGGTGTCCCACCCTGTCTCACTGACATAGCGCTGTACTGTCGCCAAGCAAAGCTGAAACTACCACTGAAATCCATCCTGGAGGAATATAAAGCAGGGAAGATCAGACTTCAAAGCATACTGGAGGACTCAGGAGACAAAGTGGTTGAAGCAATCAAGCCCCAGCTGGAGACAGGCAGAAAATGGAAAGTTCAAGAGGCGATGGATTCTGCAAAAGTCTTAAGATCAGAGAAAATAACAGGACACACACAGACCAACAGACAAGGACTGGGGGTGACCAAAACTGAATGGTGGTCAAAGGCCAAAGGAAAAGCCAAAAGAGACATGATGATTCTGGAGATGAAAAACGAAGAAGACCAAAAAAGACTCCCAAAACGCAGTCCAGCAGAGCCGGCAAGGACAATGGACAACGTGGGAGAATGCACCCCAAAAAGAAGTCTCAGTTGGAATGACATTTGGCACATGGCCCCTCTCAGGATCAGCTTCATTCTCAGATCTGCATATGACCTTCTGCCCTCAAATGCAAACCTGGTGAAGTGGGGAAAAACAGACGATCCTTCATGCCCCCCCCTCTGCCTTGAAAAACAAACAGTAGAGCATGTCCCAAGCTCATGTAAAGTAGCCCTGGCTCAAGGAAGGTACACATGGAGGCACAACCAAGTACTCAGAGAGATTGTACAAGTAGTCTGGGCTAGTACCAACACCACAAAAGGGAAAATCGGGACTCCAAAAGCACCTGCAACATTTTTCACGGCAGGAGGCAGCGAATCATGGCCAAGAACAACAGTGCCACTCGGAAAATGCAGGCAGAGTCTGCTGGATGGGGCAGATGACTGGGAGTGCACTGCAGACCTCCCAGAATGAAAGAGTCACCCAGAGATCATCAGCAAGAGTGGCATGAGACCAGACATAGTAGTCACTCTCTCAGTCAACCAAGCAGCTGATCATGATCGAGCTCACGGTGCCATATGAGAACAGAATGGAGGCAGCTCAAATCTACAAGACTGAACAGTATGCTGATCTGGCAAACAGCCTGAGGAGAGAAGGCTATCAGGTCAAAGTCCTCACTGCAGAAATTGGAGCTAGGGGGGTTGTAGGAACGTCTGCATACAGCCTCATGAAACAGCTCTCAGTTGCAGGGAGGGAAAAAAACCAGAGCCCTGAAAGCAATGGCAGAAGTGGCAGAGAGGTGTCCAAGGTGGATCTGGTCAAGGAGGAACAAAAGTGAACTTCATAAGGTTTAACTTTCCTGCAAATATCAGGTGTCCCTGTGGCTAAGTGGTTAGTGCGCAAGTCATTAAGTGGAAATGAGCATGTCTAGAGGGGCATGGGTTCGAATCCTAGCCATGGCTCGTCCCAAGATGAAAAAAAAAGGGGGCAGCAGAGGGACATCCGGAGTCATGAAACCGGGTGTGGCCCAACCCCCCTAGAGTGTCAGGAGATAAGGGCCGAAACACTTGCTTGAAGGGGGCTTCTCTTCTGAGGACTCTCTGCTGCCACGCTCTCCACGAGTTTCTTTCTACTGTCACCACCTGGCACTATACCTTAGATATATATGTCACCATCTGGCACCATACCTCAGATACATGTCACCACTTGGCACCATACCATAGATATATGTCACCAACTGGCACCATACCTTAGATATATGTCACCACCTGGCACCATACCATAGATGAATGTCACCACCAGGCACCATACCATAGATGAATGTCACCACCAGGCACCATACCATAAATGAATGTCACCACCAGGCACCATACCATAGATGAATGTCACCACCAGGCACCATACCATAGATGAATGTCACCACCTGGCACCATACCATAGATGAATGTCACCACCTGGCACCATACCATAGATGAATGTCACCACCTGGCACCATACCATGATGAATGTCACCACCTGGCACCATACCTGCCAAAAAAGTACTGTCTGTGCTACCTCTTGATGCACTACAGAATCTATGCCTTCCTCCAGTATGCTCCTGAGGGATTTGACAATCTGACAGTTCACTCCCTGACAGTCATTTGACCATAGATTCAGCTTTAGTTGACAGTTCACTACCCTGATAGTCATTTGACTATAGATTCAGCTTTAGCTGATAGCTCACTACCCTGACAGTCACTTGCCTATAGATACAGCTTTAGTTGACAGTTCACTACCCCGACAGTCATTTAACTATAGATTCAGTTTTAGTTGACAGTTCACTACCCTGTCAGTCATTAGGCAATGGATTCAGCTTCAGTTAACAGTTCACTCCCCTGAAAGCCATCCAGCCATGGATTCAGCTGGAGGTTCTTTGGTATTCCTCATGGTGATGGTAAAAGGAGAGAGGATTATGATGAGTGTGTCAGTGTGATTGTGTGGGTGTGTTGAACAGTGTGGAGGACAACAAACAATATGGAGTGTGTCAGTGTGATTGTGGGTGTGTTGAACAGTGTGGAGGACAAAAAACAATGGAGTGTGTCAGTGTGATTGTGGGTGTGTTGAACAATATGGACGACAATAAACAGAATCGAAGACTGTCCACTGAAGTCAGTGAAGGAGATGCAAAAGACCAAGCGAGGGACTTTTGACTACGCTAGAGATGCCAATACGCTGGCATGACAACAACATGGTCAACACAGTGTCCAACAAAACTGGAGTTGCACCTATTCAGACAGCAAAGCGCTGGTCAAGAGCTGAAGGAAAGCGAGTAGACATCACACAGCCATTCCTGATCAAACATTACAAGACAATGGGTGGCATCGACAGAATGGACCAGAATGTAGACAAATACAGAATCTTCATCCGTTCTAAGAAGTGGTGGTGGCCACTGTTTGTCTTCTGCGTTGATGTCAGTGCCCAGCAGACATGGCACCTGTACAGGGCAACACCAGCAGCTCAGACCGAGCCAATGGATCTTCTTGCCATTCGACGTACTGTGGCCAGGGTCTACCTTGCCTGAGCAACACAAGCGTCTTCCATTGGTCGTCCAAGAGTTCCCATCAAGGCTGTGAGCAAATGGGTGCTTCCAGAGATCTGATTTGACAGGATTGACCACATCATTGAGCTCTGGAAAACTCAGCTAAGATGTGGCTACTGTGGAAAGAAAGCATACCGCAGATGCAAGAAATGCAAAGTCGGAGTGCGTGACAAGTGCTTTGAGTTCTTCCACAAGCCATAGACATTGAGCGTGTTGTCCACATTCTGAAAGAGCCAGAGGCTAGCATTTTGTTTTGACATGTTTCATAAACCTTGGACATAAAGGGTGCAGCTCGTATTCTGAAAGAGCTAAGGAGTGGTGTGTTCTGTTCCTGTGCTTGTCTTTTTTTTATTTTCTCTTTTACCTACATCTTTGCATGCTTTTATATCTGCACAAAACTTTTAAGTCCTTATAAATCCTTTTTCCCTTTAATATGTTTTTCTCTCTATGAATTTTGTTTGTTTTGCCATAGTCAAATCTAGTATAGCATTCGTTCAGCAAAATGAATGCAAATTTGTTGGAAAAGTGGCAGGGAAGATGTACGAAGGGGAAGGGGGAGGGGATCAGTATCAACAATGTTAATGCATTTCTTTGTTTAAAAAGGTTGCTGAAGATACCTTGTGCGATTTCAGTTCACTTCTTGTCAATAAAAGAAGAATGAAAAGAAATCAAATTTTGTTGTGTTACTATATGATGGCGTGCAAAAACCCCTACCCACTCGTGCCCACTGTCCCTAAAAAGGGACGTAAACATTTTATGCTCAAAGTCACAATCTATTACATTTTTGGCCACAATAAATGCTAGATATGTTCAACTGATATAAAATCAACACTTTTATACATGTTTGTTGAAAAAAAAAAATTGGGCATATATGGGTTAGGCTGAAGATGCATGAAAAATTGGAAGTTAATATGACTCTCAATGTAGAAAGGTAGGCAAATGCCAACCTTGCGCTGGGAACTTAAGGCTGAAGATGCGTTGAGCGAGAGAGGTTCTGCAGCCTTACA
>JADBJO010005153.1:47106-134606 GCA_016801955.1 Conus betulinus
CACATAAGCAAAAAGTAAACAATAAGAGCAGGTAGTCCTCCGAAGAAAATGACGTCACGGCCGTGACGTAAAGAATCCGTGATAAAAAATGTTGAGTCTTGGAACAAGTTCGAAGATATTCTTAAGTGTTAGGTCGAGAGCCTTACCATGTTACAGAGAGAGATTACGCTGCAGCCTTACATACATACATGATTACACATATACGCATGTCTATGTGTGCGTGTTTCTCTGTTGCGGCTTACTTAAGGCTGAAGATGCATGAAATATTGGGAGTTAATATGACTCTCAATGTACAAAGGTAGCCAAATGCCAACCTTGTGCTGGGAACTTAAGGCTGAAGATGCCTTGATCAAGAGAGGTTCTGTGGCCTTACAGAGTTATAGACGTAAGTGTGTGTGTGTATCTCTCATGCCGCTCAGTTAAGGCTGAAGATGCAGATATCGCGGCGGGAGTTATGGTAGCCAAATGCTAACCTTGTGTTGCGACCTTAAGACAATATGCTGAGAGCGCCAAATTCCAACCTGTTGTCGATATCTTAATCCTGAAGATGCAAGGAGTGAGATAGATTACGCTGCAGGCTTACATGCATACATGATTACACATATACGCATGTCTATGTGTGCGTGTTTCTCTGTTGCGGCTTACTTAAGGCTGAAGATGCATGAAAAATTGGGAGTTAATATGACTTTCAATGTAGAAAGGTAGCCAAATGCCAACCTTGTGCTGGGAACTTAAGGCTGAAGATGCGTAGAGCGAGAGAGGTTCTGCAGCCTTACATACAGACTTATAGACGTACGTGTGTGTATCTCTCATGCCGCTCTGTTAAGGCTGAAGATGCGGATATCGCGGCGGGAATAACTATGACTCTCAAGGTAGCCAAGTGCCAATCTTTTGTTTGCGACCTTAAGACAATATGCTGAGACGGATAGAGGTTATGCTGCAACCTCATACACATATATAGATGTACTGATATGTGTGTGTGCGCGCGCGCGCGTATGTGTGTGTGTGTGTGTATGTGTGTGTGTGTGTTTGTGATAATACATATGCGTCCGTGTATGTGTGCATGTATTTCTGCAGCTTACTTAAGGCTGAAGATTCGGTGAACGCCAAATGCCAACCTATTGTCGATATCTTAAGCCAGAAGATGCCAGGAGCGAGAGAGATTATGCTGCATGCTTACATACATACATGATTACACATATACGCATGTCTATGCGTGCGTGTTTGTTACAGCTTACTTAAGGCTGAAGATGCATGAAAAATTGCGAGTTAATATGACTCTGAATGTAGGAAGATTGCCAAATGCCAACCTTGTGCTGGGAACTTAAGGCTGAAGATGCTTCGAGCGATAGAGGTTCTGTAGCCATACATACAGACATATAACAGAGGTACATGTATATGTGTATCTGTCATGCCGCTCACTTAAGGCTGAAGATGGGGATATTGTGGCGGGAGCGTTATGGTAGCCAAAAACTAACCTTGTGTTGCGACCTTAAGACTTAATATGCAGAGAGAGCGCCAAATGCCAACCTGTTGTCGATATCTAAGGCTGAAGATGCCAGGAGGAGAGAGAGATATTACGCTGCAGGCTTACATACATACATGATTACAAATATACATGATAAAAATATATACATATACTGATACGTGTGTGTGTGCGCGCGCGTGCGTATGTGTGTGTGTGTGTGTGTGTGTGTGTGTGTGTGTGCGTGTGTGTGCGTGTGTGTGTGTGTGTGTGTGCGTGATTATATATGCGTCTGTATATGTGTGCGTGTATTTTTACTGCTTACTTAAGGCTGAAGATGCGGAGAGCGCCAAATACCAACCTGTTGTCGATATCTTAAGGCTGAAGATGCAAGGAGAGAGATATTATGCTGCAGGCTTACATACATACATAGTGTGTGTGTGTGTATCTCTCATGCCGCTCAGTTAAGGCTGAAGATGCGGATATCACGGTGGGAGTAACTATCACTCTCAAGGTAGCCAAGTGCCAATCTTTTGTTGAGACCTTAAAACAATATGTGGAGAGGGAGAGAGGTTATACCGCGACCTGATATACATATATATATACACTCATACGTGTGTGTGTGTGTGTGTGCGCGCGCGTATGTGTTCGTGAGTGTGTGTGCGTGTGTGTGTGTGTGTGTGTGATTATACATATGTGTCTGTGTATGTGTGCGTGTATCTTTTGCAGCTTACTTAAGGCTGAAGATGCCGTCCGCGCCAAATGCCAACCTGTTGTCATATCTTAAGGCTGAAGATGCCAGGAGGGAGAGACATTACGCTGCAGTCTTACATACATACATGATTACACATATACGCATGTCTATGTGTGCGTGTTTGTCTGTTGTGGCTTACTTAAGGCTGAAGATGCATGAAAAATTGGGATTTAATATGACTCTCAATGTGTGAAGGTACGAAATGCCAAGCTAGTGCTGGGAACTTAAGGCTGAAGATGCTTCGAGCGAGAGAGGTTTTGCGGCCTTTCATAAAGACGTATAGAGGTACGTGTATGTGTGTATCTCTCATGTCGCTTACTTAAGACTGAAGATCCGGATATTGTGGCGGGAGTTATGGTAGCCAAATGATAACTGATATCTGTGTGTGTGTGCGCACGCCCGCGTATGTGTGTGTGTGTGTGTGTGTGTGTGTGTGTGTGTATGTGTATGTGTGTGATTATACATATATACATTTATGCATGTGTGCATGTATTTTTTGCAGCTTACTTAAAGCTGAAGATGCGGAGTGCGCCAAATGCAAACCTGTTGTCGATATCTTAAGGCTGAAGATATACGTACAGACATACATGTTATGGTAGCCAAATGCTAACCTTTGTTGCGACCTTAAGACTTAATATGCAGAAAGCGCCAAATGCCAACCTGTTCTCGATATCTTAAGGCTGAAGATGCCAGGAGAGAGAGATATTACGCTGCAGGCTTACATACATACATGATTACACATATACGCATGTCTATGTGTGCGTGTTTCCTCTATTGCGGCTTACTTAAGGCTGAAGATGCATGAAAAATTGGGAGTTAATATGACTCTCAATGTAGGAAGGTAGGCAAATGCCAACCTTGTGCTGAGAACTTAATGCTGAAGATGCGTCGAGCGAGAGAGGTTCTGCGACCTTATATACAAACATATAGAGGTACGTGTGTGTGTGTATCTCTCATGCCGCTCAGTTAAGGCTGAAGATGCAGATATCGTGGCAGGAGCAACTATCACTCTCAAGGTAGCCAAGTGCCTATCTTTTGTTGTGACCTTAAAACAATATGTGGAGAAGAAGAGAGGTTATACCGGGACCTCATATACATATATATATATATACTGACACGTGTGTGTGCGCGAGCACGCGCGCGCGCGCACACGCGCACGCACGCGCGCATGTGTGTGTGTGTGTGTGTGTGTGTGTGTGTGTGATTATACATATATGCATCTGTGTATGTGTGTGTGTATTTTTGCAGCTTACTTAAGGCTGAAGATGCAAAGATCGCCAAATGCCAATCTGTCGATTTCTTAAGGCTGAAGATGCCAGGAGCAAGAGAGATTACACTGCTGGCTTACATGCATACATGATTACACATATACGCATGTCTATGTGTGCGTGTTTCTCTGTTGCGGCTTACTTAAGGCTGAAGATGCATGAAAAATTGGCAGTTAATATGACTCTCAATGTAGGAAGGTAGCCAAATGCCAACCTTGTGCTGGGAACTTAAGGCTGAAGATGCCTCGAGTGAGAGAGTTTTTGCGGCCTTCCATACAGACATATAATAGAGGTAAGTGTGTGTGTGTATCTCTCATGCCGCTCTGTTAAGGCTGAAGATGATGCGGATATCGCGGCGGGAGTCACTATCACTCTCAAGGTAGCCAAGTGCCAATCTTTTTTGTTGTGACCTAAAACAATATACGGAGAGGGAGAGAGGTTATACCACGACCTGATATACATATATATATATATATATATATATATATATATATATACTGATACGTGTGTGTGTGTGTGTGTGCGCGCGGGCGTATCGTGTGTGTGTGTGTGTGTGTGTGTGTGTGTGTGTGTGTGTGTGTGTGATTATACATACATGCGTCTGTGTATGTGTGCGTGTATCTTTTGCAGCTTACTTAAGGCCGAAGATGCCGTCCGCGCCAAATGCCAACCTGTTGTCGATATCTTAAGGCTGAAGATGCCAGGAGGGAGAGACATTACGCTGCAGCCTTACATACATACATGATTACACATATACGCATGTCTATGTGTGCGTGTTTGTCTGTTGTGGCTTACTTAAGGCTGAAGATGCATGAAAAATTGGGAGTTAATATGACTCTCAATGTTTGAAGGTACGAAATGCCAAGCTAGTGCTGGGACTTAAGGCTGAAGATGCTTCGAGCGAGAGAGGTTTTGCGGCCTTACATACAGACGTATAGAGGTACGTGTATGTGTGTATCTCTCATGTCGCTCACTTAAGGCTGAAGATGCGGATATTGTGGCGGGAGTTATGGTACCAAATGATAACTGATATGTGTGTGTGTGTGCGCACGCCCGCGTATGTGTGTGTGTGTGTGTGTGTGTGTGTGTGTGTGTGTGATTATACATATATGCATTTGTGCATGTGTGCATGTATTTTTTGCAGCTTACTTAAAGCTGAAGATGCGGAGTGCGCCAAATGCAAACCTGTTGTCGATATCTTAAGGCTGAAGATATACATACATAAGATAGACATACATGTTATGGTACCAAATGTCAACGTTTTGTTGCGACCTTAAGACTTAATATGCAGAAAACGCCAAATGCCAACCTGTTCTCTATATCTTAAGGCTGAAGATGGCAGCAGAGAGAGATATTACGCTGCAGGCTTACATACATACATGATTACACATATACGCATGTCTATGTGTGCGTGTTTCCTCTATTGCGGCTTACTTAAGGTGTGCTGGAAACTTAGGGCTGAGGATGCTTTGAGCGTGTATGTATGCCAACCTGTCGATATCTTAAGGCTGAAGATGCTAGGAAGGAGAGAGAGATTACCTGCAGGCTTACATACATACATGATTACACATATACGCATGTCTATGTGTGCGTGTTTCTCTGTTGTGGCTTACTTAGGCTGAAGATGCATGAAACATTGGGAGCTAATATGACTCGTACGAAGGTAGCGATATGCCAACCTTGTTCTAGAAACTTAAGGCTGAAGATGCTTCGAGCGAGAGAGGTTCTGCAGCCTTACATATAGACATATAATAGAGGTACATGTATGTGTGTATCTCATGCCCCTCACTTAAGGCTGAAGATGCGGATATTGTGGCGGGAGTGTTATGGAAGCCAAATGCTAACCTTGTGTTGCGACCTTAAGACAATATGCAGAGAGCGCCAAATACCAACCTGTTGTCGATATCTTAAGGCTGAAGATGCCAGGAGAGAGAGATATTACGCTGCAGGCTTACATACATACATGATTACACATATACGCATGTCTATGTGTGCGTGTTTCCTCTGTTGCTGCTTACTTAAGGCTGAAGATGCATTAAAAATTGGGTGTTAATATGACTCAATGTAGAAAGTTAGCCAAATGCCAACCATGTGCTGGAAACTTAAGGCTGAAGATGCTTCATGCGAGACAGGTTTTACGGCCTTACATACAAACCTATAGAGGTACGTGTATGTGTGCATCTCTCATGCCGCTCACTTAAGGCTGAAGATGCGGATATTGTGGCGGGAGTTATGGTAGCCAAATGCTAACCTTGTGTTGCGACCTTAAGACAATATGCTGAGAGCGCCAAATCCAACCTGTTGTCGATATCTTAAGGCTGAAGATGGAAGGAGCGAGAGAGATTACGCTGCAGGCTTACATACATACATGATTACACATATACGCATGTCTATGTGTGCGTGTTTTTCTCCGTGTCTTACTTAAGGCTGAAGATGCATGAAAAATTGGGAGTTAATATGACTTTCGATGTAGAAAGGTAGCCAAATGCCAACCTTGTGCTCAGAACCTAAGGCTGAAGATGCGTAGAGTGAGAGAGGTTCTGCGGCCTTACATAAAGACATATAGAGGTATGTGTGTGTGTGTATCTCTCATGCCGCTCTGTTAAGGCTGAGATGCTGATATCGCGGCGGGGAGTAACTATGACTCTCAAGGTAGCAAGGGCCAATCTTTTGTTGTGACATTAAGACAATATGCAGAGAGGGATAGAGGGTTATGCTGCAACCTCATAGACAGATATACATGTACTGATACGTGTGTGTGCGCGCACGGGTATGTGTGTTGTGTGAGTGTGTGTGTGTGTGTGTGTGTGTGTGTGTGTGTGTGTGTGTGTGATTATACATATATGTATCTGTGTATGTGTGCGTGTATTTTTGCAGCTTACCTAAGGCTGAAGATGCGGAGTGTGCCAAATGCAAACCTGTCGATACCTTAAGGCTGAAGATGCCAGGACGGAGAGACATTACGCTGCAGCCTTACATACATACATGATTACACATATACGCATGTCTATGTGTGCGTGTTTCTCTGTTACAGCTTACTTGAGGCTGAAGATGCATGAAAAATTGGGAGTTAATATGACTGTCAATGTAGGAAGGTAGCCAAATGCCACCCTTGTGCTGGGAACTTAAGGCTGAAGATGCTTCTAGCGAGAGAGGTTCTGCGGCCTTACATACAGACATATAATAGAGGTACATGTATGTGTGTATCTCATGCCGCTCACTTAAGGCTGAAGATGCTGATATTGTGGCGGGAGAGTTATGGTGGTAGCCAAATGGTAACCTTGTGTTACGACCTTAGACAATACTTAATATACAGAGAGCGCCAATGCCAACCTGTCGATATCTTAAGGCTGAAGATGCCAGAGAGAGAGAGAGATTACGCTGCAGGCTTACATACATACATGATTACACATATACGCATGTCTATGTGTCCGTGTTTTCTTCTGTTGTGGCTTACTTAAGGCTGAAGATGCATGAAAAATTGGGAGTTATATGACTCTCAATGTAGAGAGGTAGCCAAATGCCACCTTGTGCTGGGAACTTAAGGCTGAAGATGCGTCGATCGAGAGAGGTTGTTGTAGCTTACATAGAGACTTATAGATGTACATGTGTGTGTGTATCTCTCATGCCGCTCAGTTAAGGCTGAAGATGTGGATTTCACGGCGGGAGTAACTATGACTCTCAAGGTAGCCAAGTGCCAATCTTTTGTTCGACCTTAAGACAACATGCGGAGAGTGAGAGAGGTTATACAGCGACCACATATATATATATAGATATACTGAAACGTGTGTGTGCGCGCGCGTGCGCGTATGTGTGTGTGTGTGTGTGTGTGTGTGTGTGTGTGTGTGTGTGTGTGTGTGTGTGTGTGTGTGTGTGTGTATTTGTGATTATACATATGCGTCTCTGTATGTGTGTGTATTTTTGCAGCTTACTTAAGGCTGAAGAGATGTGGAGAGCGCCAAATGCCAACCTGTTGTCGATATCTTAAGGCTGAAGATGCCTGGAGCGAGAGAGATTACGCTGCAGGCTTATATATACACATGATTACACATATACGCATGTCTATGTGTGCGTGATTCTCTGTTGCGGCTTACTTAAGGCTGAAGATGCATGAAAAAATTGGGAGTTAATATGACTCTCAATGTAGGAAGGTAGCCAAATGCCAACGTTGTTCTGGGAACTTAAGGCTGAAGATGCTTCTAGTGAGAGAGGTTCTCTGGCCTTGCATACAGACATATAATAGAGGTACGTGTGTGTGTTCTCATGCCACTAAGTTAGGCTGAATATGCGGATATCGCTGCGGGAGTAACTATCACTCTCAAGGTAGCCAAGTCCCAATCTTTTGTTGCGACCTTAAGACATGCGGGAGAGGGAGAGAGGTTATACAGCGACCACATATACATGTATAGATATACGTGTGTGTGTGTGTGTGCGCGCGCGTGTGTGTGTGTGTGTGTGTGTGTGTGTGTGTGTGTGTGTGTGTGTGTGTGTGTGTGTGTGTGTGTGTGTGTGTGTGTGTGTGTGTGTGTGTGTGTGTGTGTGTGTGTATGTGTGTGTGTGATTATACATATCCGTCTGTGTATGTGTTCGTGTATTTTTGCAGCTTACTTAAGGCTGAAGATGCTGAGTGCGCCAAATGCCAACCTGTCGAGGGAGAGAGACATTACGCTGCAGGTTTACATACATACGTGATTACACATATACGCATGTCTATGTGTGTGTGTTTCTCTGTTGCGGCTTACTTAAGGCTGATGATGCATTAAAAATTGGGTCTTAATGTAGGAAGGTAGTCAAATGCCAACCTTGTGCTGGAAACTTAAGGCTGAAGATGCTTCGAGCGAGAGAGTTTTGTGGCCTTACATACACATATACTGGTACGTGTATGTGTGTATCTCTCATGCAGCTCATTTAAGGCTGATGATGCAGATATTGTGATGGGAGTTATGGTCGCCAAATGATAACCTCTTGTTGCGACCTTAAGACAATATGCGAGGAGCGCCATATGCCAACCTGCTGTCGTCTTATGGCTGAAGATGCCAGGAGCGAGAGAGATTACGCTCCAGGCTTACATAATACATGATTACTCATATACGCATGTCCATGTGTGCGTGTTTCTCTGTTGCAGCTTACTTAAGGCTGAAGATTGATGAAAAATTTGGAGTTGACATGACTCTCAATGTAGGAAGGTATCCAAATGCCAACCTTGTGCTGGGAAGTTAAGGCTGAAGATGCTTCAAGTGAAAGAGGTTCTGCGGCCTTACATACAGATATATAATAGAGGTACATGTATGTGTGTATCTCATGCCGCTCACTTAAGGCTGAAGATGCGCATATTGTGTCGGGAGTGTTATGGTAACCAAATGCTAACCTTGTGTTGAGACCTTAAGACTTAATATACTGAGAGCGCCAAATGCCAACCTGTCAGTATCTTAAGGCTGAAGATGCCAGGAGAGAGAGAGATATTACGCTGCAGGCTTACATACATACATCATTACACATATACGGATGTCTATGTGTGCGTTTCCTCTGTTGCGGCTTACTTAAGGCTGAAGATGTATGAGAAATTCGGAGTTAATGACTCTCCGTGTAGAAAGGTAGCCAAATGCCAACCATGTGCTGGGAACTTAAGGCTGAAGATGCGTCGACCGAGAGAGGTTCTGCGGCCTTATATACAGACATATAGAGGTACGTGTGTGTGTGTTTCTCTCTCCCGCTCAGTTAAGGCTGAAGATGCGGATATAGCGGCGGGAGTTAACTATCACTCTCAAGGTAGCCAAGTGCCAATCTTTTGTTGTGACCTTAAGACATGTGGAGAGGGAGAGAGAGAGGTTATACAGCGACCACATATACATATATAAATATACTGAAAGGTGTGTATGTGTGCGCGCGTGTGTGTGTGTGTGTGTGTGTGTGTGTGTGTGTGTGTGTGTGTGTGTGTGTCTGATTATACAAATGCGTCTGTGTATGCGTGCCTGTATTTTTGCAGCTTACTTAAGGCTGAATAAGGAGAGTGCGCCAAATGCCAACCTGTCGATATCTTAAGGCTGAAGATGCCATGAGGGAAAGACATAAAGCTGCAGGCTTACATACATACGTGATGTGTGTGTGTGTGTGTGTGTGTGTGTGTGTGTGTGTGTGTGTGTGTGTGTGTGTGTGATGTGTACATTATACATATACGCTTTTTGTATGTGTGTGTGTATTTTTGCAGCTTACTTAAGGCTGAAGATGCGGAGTGCCGCCAAATTCCAACCTGTCGATATCTTAAGGCTGAAGATGCCATGAGGGAGAGACATTACGCTGCAGGCTTACATACATACATGATTAAAAAATACGCATGTCTATATGTGCGTGTTTCTCTGTTGCGGCTTACTTAAGGCTGATGATGCATGAAAAATTGGGGGAGTTGATATGACTCTCAATGTAGAAAGGCAGCCAAATGCCAACCTTGCGCTGGGAACTTAAGGCTGAAGATGCTTTGGGGCGAGAGAGGTTCTGTGGCCTGCATATACAGACTTATAGAGGTACGTGTGTGTGTGTGTGTATCTCTCATGCCGCTCTCAGTTAAGGCTGAAGATGCGGATATCGTGGCGTGTGTAACTATCACTCTCAAGGTAGCCAAGTGCCAATCTCTTGTTGTGACCTCAAACAATATGCGCAGAGGGGAGAAAGGTTATACCGCGACCTGATATATATATATAGATGTACTGATACGTGTATGTGCAAGTGCGCGCGCGTGTGTGTGTGTGTGTGTTTGAGTGTGTGTGTGTGTGTGTGTGTGTGTGTGTGTGTGTGTGTGTGTGTGTGTGTGTGTGTGTGTGTGTGTGTGTGTGATTATACATATATGCATCTGTGTATGTGTGCGTGTATTTTTGCAGCTTACTTAAGGCGGATGATGCTGAGTGCGCCAAATGCCAACCTCTGGTCGATATCTTAAGGCTGAAGATGCCAGGAGGAAGAGACATTACGCTGCAGGCTTACATACATACCTGATTACACATATACGCATGTCTATGTGTGCGTGTTTCACTGTGTGGCTTACTTAAGGCTGAAGATGCATTGAAAAAAATTGGGTGTAATATGACTCTTAATGTAGGAAGGTAGTCAAATGCAACCTTGTGCTGGAAACTTAAGGCTGAAGATGCTTCGAGAGAGAGAGATTTAGCGGCCTTACATACAGACATATAGTGGTACGTGTGTATGTATCTCATGACGCTCACTTAAGGCTGAAGATGCAGATATTGTGACGGGAGTTATGGTCGCCAAAATGATAACCTGTGTTGCGACCTTAAGACTTTAATATGCAAGGAGCGCCAATGCCAACCTGTTGTCATTTCTGGGAACTTAAGGCTGAAGATGCTAGAGCGCGAGAGAGATTACGCTGCAGGCTTACATACATACATGATTATAGAGGTACGTGTGTGTGTGTGTGTATCTCTGTTGCGGCTAGTTAAGGCTGAATATGCGGATATCGCTGCGGGAGTAACTATCACTCTGTAAAGGTAGCCAAATCCCAATCTTTTTGTTGTGACCTTAAGGCTGACATGCGGAGAGGGAGAGAGGTTATACAGCGACCACATATAGACATATATAGATATACATGTGTGTGTGTGTGTGTGTGCGCGCGCGCTGTAAGGTGTGTGTGTGTGTGTGTGTGTGTGTGTGTGTGTGTGTGTGTGTGTTGTGTGTGTGTGTGTGTGTGTGTGTGTGTGTGTGTGTGTGTGTGTGTGTGTAAGTGTGATTATACATATCCGTCTGTGTATGTGTTCGTGTATTTTTGCAGCTTACTTAAGGCTGAAGATGCTGAGTGCGCCAAATGCCAACCTGTCGAGGGAGAGACACATTACGCTGCAGGCTTACATACATACATACGTGATTACACATATACGCATGTCTATGTGTGCGTGTTTCTCTGTTGCGGCTTACTTAAGGCTGATGATGCATTAAAAAATTGGGTCTTAATGTAGGAAGGTAGTCAAATGCCAACCTTGTGCTGGAAACTTAAGGCTGAAGATGCTTCGAGCGAGAGAGGTTTGTGGCCTTACATACAGACATATACTGGTACGTGTATGTGTGTATCTCTCATGCAGCTCATTTAAGGCTGATGATGCAGATATTGTGACGGGAGTTATGGTCGCCAAATGATAACCTCTTGTTGCGACCTTAAGACAATATGCGAGAGCGCCATATGCAACCTGCTGTCGTCTTATGGCTGAAGATGCCAGGAGCGAGAGAGATTACGCTCCAGGCTTACATACATACATGATTACACATATACGCATGTCCTATGTGTGCGTGTTTCTCTGTTGCGGCTTACTTAAGGCTGAAGATTGATGAAAAATTGGGAGTTGACATGACTCTCAATGTAGCAGGAAGGTATCCAAATGCCAACCTTGTGCTGGGAAGTTAAGGCTGAAGATGCTTCAAGTGAAAGAGGTTCTGCGGCCTTACATACAGATATATAATAGAGGTACATGTATGTGTGTATCTCATGCCGCTCACTTAAGGCTGAAGATGCGCATATTGTGTCGGGAGTGTTATGGTAGCCAAATGCTAACCTTGTGTTGCGACCTTAAGACTTAAATACTGAGAGCGCCAAATGCCAACCTGTTGTCAGTATCTTAAGGCTGAAGATGCCAGGAGAGAGAGATATTACGCTGCAGGCTTACATACATACATCATTACACATATACGGATGTCTATGTGTGCGCGTTTCCTCTGTTGCGGCTTACTTAAGGCTGAAGATGTATGAAAAATTCGGAGTTAATGACTCTCCGTGTAGAAAGGTAGCCAAATGCCAACCTTGTGCTGGGAACTTAAGGCTGAAGATGCGTCGACCGAGAGAGGTTCTGCGGCCCTTATACATACATACATATAGAGGTACGTGTGTGTGTGTTTCTCTCATGCCGCTCAGTTAAGGCTGAAGATGCGGATATAGCGGCGGGAGTAACTATCACTCTCAAGGTAGCCAAGTGCCAATCTTTTGTTGTGACCTTAAGACGTGGAGAGGAGAGAGGTTATACAGCGACCACATATACATATATAGATATACTGAAAGGTGTGTGTGTGTGCGCGCGCGTTTGTGTGTGTGTGTGTGTGTGTGTGTGTGTGTGTGTGTGTGTGTGTCTGATTATACATATGCGTCTGTGTATGCGTGCCTGTATTTTTTTGCAGCTTACTTAAGGCTGAATAAGGAGAGTGCGCCAAATGCCAACCTGTCGATATCTTAAGGCTGAAGATGCCAGGAGGGAGAGACATAAAGCTGCAGGCTTACATACATACGTGATTACACATATACGCATGTCTATGTGTGCGTGTTTTCTCTGTTGTGGCTTACTTAAGGCTGATGATGCATGAGAAATTGGGAGTTAATATGACTCTCAATGTAGAGAGGCAGCCAATGTCTTGGGAGTGAGATGTCTTCTGAGGCCTTACATACAGACTTATAGAGGTACTTGTGTGTGTGTATCTCTCATGCCGCTCAGTTAAGGCTGAAGATGCGGATATCGCGGCGGGTGTAACTATCACTCTCAAGGTAGCCAAGTGCCATCTTTTGTTGTGTCCCTAAAACAATATGCGGAGAGGGAGAGAGCTTATACAGCGACCTGATATACATATATAGATATACTTATACGTGTGTGTCTGCGCGCGTGTATGTGTGTGTGAGTTTGAGTGTGTGTGTGTGTGTTGTGTGTGTGTGTGTGTGTGTGTGTGTGTGTGTGTGATTATAATGTATGCATCTGTGTATGTGTGTGCGTGTATTTTTTTGCAGCATACTTAAGGCTGAAGATGCTGAGTGCGCCAAATGCCAACCATGTTGTCGATATCTTAAGGCTGAAGATGCCAGGAGGGAGAGACATTACGCTGCAGGCTTACATACATATATGATTACACATATATACACATGTCTATGTGTGCGTGTTTCTCTGTTGTGGTGTACTTAAGGCTGAAGATGCATTAAAAATTGGGGGTATTATATGACTCTTAATGTAGGAAGGTAGTCAAATGCCAACCTTGTGCTGGAAACTTAAGGCTGAAGATGCTTCGAGGAGAGAGGGTTTTGCGGCCTTACATACAGACATATACTGGTATGTGTATTGTGTGTATCTCTCATGCCGCTCACTTAAGGCTGAAGACGCGGATATTTGACGGGAGTTATGGTCGTTAAATGATAACCTCATGTTGCGACCTTAGACAATATGCGAGGAGCGTGCAAATGCCAACCTGTTGTCGATATCTTAAGGCTGAAGATGCCAGGAGGGAGAGACATTACACTGCAGGCTTACATACATACATGATTACACATATACGCATGTCTATGTGTGCGTGTTTCTCTGTTGCGGCTTACTTAAGGCTGAAGATGCATGAAAAATTGGAGTTAATATGACTCTCAATGTAGGAAGGTAGCCAAATGCCAACCTTGTGCTGGGAACTTAATCTAGAGAGCGGGTTTAGTACAATCCCCCAAAACATCTTCCTTCCGCAATTATCGAGTCTTAACGTGGGCAGACTCCCGCACAGTTGCAGGACTGCCCGCCTTGTTCACTGATCGTTGCGAGCACTCGTTTGTCATCTGCTTGAAAAACTGAAACTAGGACTGAGCAAGAGCGAACGATTTCAACCAACTGGCGGCGTTCATTCCCTCCTCCTCGATCACCGACGAGAAGTTGCGAGAGTTTAAGGCGCCATATTGATATTTTCCAAAATGAAGTGTGCACCCACCCTATTCGACTTCGACTTTCGTGAAGGAAAAGTAAAAAAAAAAAAAGATTCCGTGCCATGCGAGGGTAGAGAAGATCATGAAGAAACCATGACTGCATCCAAAAGCTCGGAGAAACAGCCTGAAAAGAGTGCCAGTGCAAGGGATCACGGTTTCAAGACGATTGGCTGAAGAAGTGGTCCTGGAGGGGGGGGGGGGGGGGAATGCCCCACTTTTTTAATGTGAGGGAGGACTGCCCCCTCCCCCCATTTTCTTTTTCAAAAACCCTAGATTAAGCTCTGGTACATATCAGCATTCAAGCAAAAAAAAACAAATAAGTACGGTCACTTTTCCAATATTTCAGCCGGTAGGCCTTCCTCAGGGAGTGTTATAAAATGATAGGTATATGTGTGTGTGTTCATTGTTATTTCCACCAGTTAGAGATATCGTATGCTTGTAGTAGTTGTATGTGTTTTTGTCAATTTTAAATGTGTTTCAGTCGTCTTTTTGGGGGTGGGAATGAGGTGGTGGGACAGGGGGGTGTCTAGATCTACACTTCACATTGGTAACTAGCATGTCCTCCAGTAATTCCTTTTTTATTAGCACTTGATCAGTGTTATTAGGATCCCTGATGGCAAACATGTGGCTATCGCTAAAAGTTTTCAAATCCTCCTTTGGCGTAACAGTGACAGCTTTCTGCCGGGCACACTACAATGCTTGGTATGAAAGTTCATCACAGACTCCTGTGTGTTAAAACCCTCCTTTGTGTGTGTGTGTGTGTGTGTGTGTGGAGGGGGATATTATGAAGCCCTCCAAAATCAAAGTTGGCAATGTAAAAATCCTGATATTTTTTAAATGATATGATGCGAAACCCTGTGCTATTGTATGTGACATTGAACAATGGATAGTGCAAAAGGGTTGGTTCTGTTGTATACTTTTCTGTTATAATTTGATGTCTTCTTTGTACGGCATGTTCTGCATGCTGTCATTTGGAAAATGTTTTCCTGGCTCATTGTTCGTACGCTTTCCAGGTGGTATGGGTGGGTTGGTGGAGAGGTGGGGGGTGTCTTTAATCGGGTCTTTTATCTTAGATACAAAAAGCTTACTTGAGATAATGCGATAATTTGATGCCTGAAAATAGTTATTGCTGAACTGATACAGGTACCATTTTAAGGCAACAAAAAGAAAATCAGCAGGGATATATTATGAAAGGAAGAGTACAGCCCTGTCATGTAGTCTCAGGCCAAAATGGAAATCCATAGCATCTTAAATCATCCTCATTGATCAGCATTAAAAAAAAAAGGAAAAAAAATGCCTCAAATTCTGTGGGCCTTCATTCCCTGCTCTCATGGTGACCTCAGTTTCGATGTCCTCCTCTCCATGTCTGTGGCTTGGTTTGGTTCCGTCGGGGACACCGGTATGGGCGTGTCCATGGGGGCTGTCGTTGGACAGACATGATGCCGCCCTCTGGACGGAGAGCTCACTCACACCGGCTCCGCAGCTAAGCATTATTGTCGTCAGTAGGGGGCTTAGTAGGTGGTGTCCTGCGTATGTTAGATCAGAACAGGCGCCACTGAACACCACCGAAGTGACTCGGCAGCAGTGCAGTGTCTCCTCTGGTGGGTTGCCTCTTGACAACTTGACATTGACTGCTCCCTGTGGATTGCCGGTGCCTGGGCTGTGGCTGTGGCTGTGGGACAGGGTGTTGGAAATGAGTGGCGCGTGTGCACTGTCTCCGAGGTGGCGCAGAATTTGGGACAGCAAAAAAAAAAAAAAAAAAGAAAATCAGGGTATTCTTTCCAGTTAGCTATGTGTTTATTCTGTCATCATGATGTACAGCTATTTACAGTTAGCTACGTGTTTATTCTCTGTCTGTCATGATGATACAGCTATTTACAGTTAGCTACATGTTTATTCTGTCGTCATGATGTACAGCTATTTACAGTTAACTACATGTTTATTCTGTCGTCGTCATGATGTACAGCTATTTACAGTTAACTACATGTTTATTCTGTCTGTCATGATGTACAGCTATTTACAGTTAGCTACGTGTTTATTCTGTCATCATGATGTACAGCTATTCACAGTTAGCTACGTGTTTATTCTGTCGTCATGAAGTACTGCTATTTACAATTAGCTACGTGTTTATTCTGTCGTCATGTACACAGCTATTTACAGTTAACTACATGTTTATTCTGTCGTCATGAAGTACAGCTATTTACAGTTAACTACATGTTTATTCTGTCGTCATGAAGTACAGCTATTTACAGTTAACTACATGTTTATTCTTCTGTCGTCATGATGTACAGCTATTTACAGTTAACTACATGTTTATTCTGTCATCATGATGTACAGCTATTTACAGTTGCCATCCTTTTGTGTGGCCATTGCAGTGGGGGAAGATTGGACAACGGCATCAAGACACTGACCAGCAATAGCAGCAGTGGCGCTGGAAGTCTGCAATGATGCCATGGTCCTCAACAATGGTGGACTCAGTGTGGAAGGAAAGGGTAAATGCTTTATCAGTTAATGTTATGCCAAAATCGCTTGGCTAAAGGGGTGAAGATCCCTATGGTCGAATACCAGATGTTCAGTTTGTAAACTTTGTCAACAATGTACCCTTTACATCTTTTCAAAGCTGATGTGCCACTCAGGGCGATTAGCTGATGGCCCAGTTCATGAGAACACGCCACATGCTTCCTTCTTCAGCCAACACATTTATTCAAAACTGTCAACAGTTAAAAAGTTGAATGATATTTGAGAATATCACTGTAATTTATGGGTTGGTGGCAAGAGCTAACTTACACATGGGACTCATGACATGTTACAGTGAGATTCATGTGATGGTTTTGGTACTTTTTGACAGTTTTCATTTAAGAAAGAAAAGAAAATGAATGTTCTGCTGCAGGGAAGCCTATGTCACCTAATACAACAGCACTCGGTACTGAACCTGAGTTGGTTACAGACATGCATGGTATTGGGAATGAAGCAATTGTTTGAAACAGTAGGTTCATTAGTTATGAGTTGTGAATTAATGTTCAGTTAAAAAATGTCGTTTTACCAAGTTAGTGGAAAAGGAAATGGGCAAGTCGGTTTTGTAAACTGTGTTACCTATTTTTGATAGCATATTTTTTTTTATTTTTATTTAAGTAAAAAACTTTTTTTGTTTTTTACTATTTTATACGAAAACAGGATACAAACCAAAAGAATTCCTACTCCATTTTCCTTAATATCTGTTTTGTGGATTCTTGAATGGAATGTGTGCCACTTATGCCATTTAGTGTGTGGCATAAATCGTAACGATGTTTTGGTGAACAGATTAATGAAGGATGGAAATGGGCAATTCAAAATTATTCATGAGCTTTCAAATAGGTTATTAAGAGAGAACAGCAGTCACATGTTCACAGTCACTGTTATGGTATTCAGCCCTTTCGGCCTCTGAATGCTCTCTGCCTTTATCTTAATTAAAGAAAAAAAAATAGCATAGTCTCTCAGCATTGTTGTTTATTTTATTTGTATGAAGTCACTTGCAGCAAACATTAGCTGGAATACATACTGAACTCAAATTGTGCCTCACTATGGTCAGTGTAAAAGGAAACTGAACAGTAAAATTATGACGGCTATTGCAAAACAAATCAAAACAAAAAGTTAAGTCAGTGGAATGACTGGCCTGAGGTCATGAAGATGAAGTAGACAGGACAGGATGGGACTGAGGTCATAAACATGATGTAGACAGGACAGGACATGATGACACTGAGGTCAGGAACATGATGTAGACAGGACAAGACATGATGACACTGAGGTCTTGAAGATGAAGTAGAGAGGACAGGACAGGATGGCACCGAGGTCAGGAACATGATGTAGGCAGGACAAGACATGATGACACTGAGGTCTTGAAGATGAAGTAGAGAGGACACAGGACAGGATGGCACCGAGGTCAGAAAACATGATGTAGGCAGGACAGGATGGCACTGAGGTCAGGAACATGAAGTAGACAGGACAGGACAGGATGGCAGTGAGGTCATGAACATGAAGTAGACAGGACAGGATGGCACTGAGGTCATGAACATGAAGTAGGCAGGACAGGACAGGATGGCACTGAGGTCATGAACATGAAGTAGACAGGACAGGACAGGATGGCACTGAGGTCATGAACATGAAGTAGACAGGACAGGACAGGATGGCACTGAGGTCATGAACATGATGTAGACAGGACAGGACAGGATGACACTGAGGTCATGAACATGATGTAGACAGGACAGGACAGGATGACACTGAGGTCATGAACATGAAGCAGACAGGACAGGACAGGATGGCACTGAGGTCAGGAACATGAAGTAGACAGGACAGGAAATGATGGCACTGAGGTCATGAACATGAAGTAGACAGGACAGGACAGGATGGCACTGAGGTCATGAACATGAAGTAGACAGGACAGGATGGCATCGAGGTCATGAACATGAAGTAGACAGGACAGGAAATGATGGCACTGAGGTCATGAACATGAAGTAGACAGGAAATGATGGCACTGAGGTCATGAACATGAAGTAGACAGGATAGGACAGGATGGCATCGAGGTCATGGACATGAAGTAGACAGGACAGGAAATGATGGCACTGAGGTCATGAACATGAAGTAGACAGGAAAGGAAATGATGGCACTGAGGTCATGAACATGAAGTAGACAGGATAGGACAGGATGGCATCGAGGTCATGAACATGAAGTAGACAGGACAGGATGGCACTGAGGTCATGAACATGAAGTAGACAGGACAGGAAATGATGGCACTGAGGTCAGGAACATGAAGTAGACAGGACAGGATGGCACTGAGGTCATGAACAGGTCATGAACATGAAGTAGACAGGACAGGATGGCACTGAGGTCATGAACATGAAGTAGACAGGACAGGAAATGATGGCAGTGAGGTTATGAACATGAAGTAGACAGGACAGGATGGCACTGAGGCCATGAACATGAAGTAGACAGGACAGGACAGCACTGAGGTCATGAACATGAAGTAGACAGGACAGGACAGGATGGCATCGAGGTCATGAACATGAAGTAGACAGGACAGGAAATGATGATGGCACTGAGGTCATGAACATGAAGTAGACAGGACAGGAAATGATGGCACTGAGGTCATGAACATGAAGTAGACAGGACAGGACAGGATGGCACTGAGGTCATGAACATGAAGTAGACAGGACATGATGGCACTGAGGTCATGAACATGAAGTAGACAGGACAGGACATGGTGGCACTGGGGCAAGGTAGGTGCAGGGGTATACAAACAACAAACAAAGCTTTTGGAAGAGCCCAACTTGCAAACACCATTTGCCCAATCTTTGTACATATGAAGATGATGCATGTTATAGATCTATACATTAGATAGATCTCGAAAACACACATCACTAATCTATCTCTTCCTAATGAAAACATGCTGTATGTAAGATGCTTTGAAGACTTCCCCGTTCAAGAGCAATTACTCCCATACAACAAGTCAAAGTTACTGGTGCTCTAGTACCAAGTAGTAAGTACATATAAAAGTGAGAATTTCATAATCCTTATTTACAATACTTCTTCAAACAAAGACTTCTTCAGAGTACAAAACTGAACATTGATCGAGTGCTTTCCTCTTCTGTAAACAAACTCATGTTCATTCCCTTGAACCCCAGGAGACTGGATACAGACATGAGTCCATCGATGCAGCCAAAAACATTGGGCATCCCAGCCATCTGAGGATCTCCTTGATTCCTATGCATTTGGAAGGTGTTTCCCTTGTGGCAGCAAAGGCAGAAGAGCCTCTGTCACTGGCCATATGGTTCTGCTGGCAGTGTTTTGATGTATGCCAGTTAGTTCAGCACACACATCTTGGAATGTCCCTGTGGCATAAAAACGCAGCGTCAGAAGAACCTGCAATTATGGTTTGAAATAACTGAAAGTAGTGAAAGCAGTCAACTATTTCCATATTGTTTATGGGTACTTGGCTGATATTATTTCATGGAGTAAGAATTTTGTGTTTTCTTTATATTATGTACAATTACTGACAAATTAATGATAATGAATAACATCACAAGTGAGAACTACAGCGTGTTGTTAATATTAATAATGTGATTAACACCCCTTCCCCCATACATACATAATACCAAGTGATACAGAAAGATGATATGGGGGAGGAAAATGCCTTAACATGTTTAAATACCAACAGGAATGGATTTTCATGACTCAAGACTGCCTGTGTACGTAACACTTTTCAGGATGCAACACTACAATACAAATAAACTGACAGACAAAGAGTGAGATAAGAAATATATGCACTTGAGATCTAATCGAAAAAGATTTCCACAAACACAGCCACCACCATTCACCACCATCCCTTTCTATAACTGAAGCTGTACCCTTTCTCTTCACACAATAAGCCTCTGCTTCTTCAGTCTACAGGCTCCCAGTTACACCCCAAAAGGAAAAAAATCTGTAAAATTAAAAACACAGTAGACATCAAATAGAAATGAGCAGTCATACAGTGGCTCTCCTGCCCCATATTCTGCCCTCACATATATCACTACAAGAAAACAGTACCCTACAAAAGCATATCCAATGATGTTTCGGCTTAAAAGATAAATAAACAAATAAAAAGTTTTAAGAACCAAAGAAGAAGCACCAACATCATCGGCATGAATTTTGTTTTCTAATCACAAAGCCAGGGATGAAAATTCTGCACATACACTTTAGTTACAGTGTATGAAAATAGCAAATGAGAAATAATGTAACATCATCACCACTGACAGCAACAACAACAACTGTTGTATGTGCAATTACTCCATAAAGTCTGAAACTTCAGGATTGAACGTGAGCTGTAGTTTTATTTGGCTGCTTCAACTGGCAAGATGGCTGGCTCCCCGTTGCCCTGTGATGTCTATTTATGACGTAATAGGCTGACGTATACTTAACGATAATTAGTGATAAAACACACTTGTTCTACATCTCCCTTCCCAAAGAAACAAACCAGATTTAACAAACAGAAGAATAATAATGGACAATGTTATATAAAAAAAAAAAAAAAAACAGACTGCAATCGTTCAATGCATGCTCTGTGCATCATAACTAATTAACATCTCGGTGTGCGAGTCTGTCACAAAGTTTGAAATGAAATATCAAAACTGTCTTTTGATGAAGCACAACAATTTATGTGTCTGTTTCTCTTTCTTCCTTTTTCCGGAGACAAAAGAAAAAAAAATCAAGCTGAACAGTTCAACACAGATAATTGTTATAATATTGTGGGTTTGGCTTGGAAATTCTTCCAGAGCATGTCACCACAGGCTGGCGCTGATCTTGGGCTGGGTTGGGAACTGGCATGGGCATTGTACGGGACGCCAAGGAGGGAGAAGGGTTGGGAGCAGGGACTGAGGCAAAGGCAGCAGGCATTGGGAGAGCAGGGTCAGAGTGCTCACTGGCTGAAGGGCTGGTTCTATGGGGAGTGAAAGGGGCGGTGAAGTTGCAACGGGGTTATGCGATACAGTCTGAGGGGTCAGGTGTGTGGGAGTGTTGGGGTGAGGGAAGGATCATCGGAGCGTGCACCAACTGTTGTGGACTGTGGTCTGGTGCATTCCATTGGGGTCTTGGCTCATTCACTGGCATCAGGTGCTGCCGGTTGCGGACATAGTCAGCTCCTTCAGATGTGACGACGTATGACCTAGGAGTGTCACGCTGTGTGATTTCACAATAGCTAGTTTCTTGAAGCCTTTGTCCGATTGAAGACGTACAACTTCATTGGGTTTCAGTGGTCTTTGATCTCGGACAGTCTTGTCGTAGTACTTCTTCTGTTTCTGTTGTGCCATTTTGAGACGCTTTTGCGTGAGGACAGTGCTCAAGGGCTTAGGCTTCAACAGCTTTGTTGATGTAGGCTGTGCAGTGTATTCATGGTGCTGGGAGGTCTGTGTGAGGGCCTCAATTTCAAAAATTGTCTCAGGGTCCTCCATATCAACAGCATTGATTCTTCCAGATGTCCTTCTGCTTGTAGTCTTGCACACTTTGGCAAAATGGTTTGGCTTGGAGCATGCAGAACATATCTTTCCGAATGCTGGGCAAAGTTCTTTCTTTCTTGGGTGAAAACGTCCACAGTATATTCAGGATTTGCCCCCGTTTGGAGTGGTGAATTCCGAACAGCACTAACTTCTGCTTGTTCTGCCAAGTGTGTGTTGTGTGCTTGTTGTGTCACTTGCATAGTGTGCACGTCAGCAGTTTCATGAATCTGGCACATCTGGATGGCTTTGTGGAGGGTTAGCTCTCTTTCTTTCAGTAGGTGTCTTCTCAATGTGTCTGACGATACTCCGCATACAATGCGGTCACGAATAAGTGAGTCTTTCAGAGGTCCATATTCACAACTGTTGGACAGAATCTTGAGCGATGTAATGAAGCTTTGCACAGGCTCTGATGGTTGCTGAACTCTAGTATTGATTTGTGCCGTTCGATGATGACATTGGTCAGTGGATTGCAGAGTTCTGTAAACTTGGCTTTTAGTACTGTTAGGTTCTCACGACTCTCTCAGCAGATTGGACAACATCACCAGCCTCGTTTCTTACCTCATCAGCATAGGTGAAAGTCTTTTCTTTCTCAATGGCTTCTCTGCCAGCCAAGTTTAGTAAGATGTAAGCCTTTGTGCGCTCATCTTTGTCACCATATGCAGCCTGGACAAAGATGTCAAATTCGGCTTCAAAGTTTTTTCCAGTTCTCGGCAACGTTTTCTTCAAAAGATAAAGGCTCTGGTTTGCGCAAAACGTCCATGTTGATCGACTGGTAGAATCCGTATCACTGAACCACGTACTGGAGCCCGTCACTTGACAATGCGTGTCACTGTACTGTATGTTAAGAAAGTATGTCGGAGTACGCAGAACTAAACTGAACGACAACCGTGTCGATTCGATTCTACTGCAAAAACAAGTGTTTCACCTACTTGGCTGACTGCAAACGTTGGCAAAAAAGCTGAAAGGTTCGTGTCGCTTCTGACACCATGTCGTTTGTGCAATTGCTCCATATAAAGTCTGAAACTTCAGGATTGAATGTGAGCTGTAGTTTTATTTGGCTGCTTCAACTGGCAAGATAACTGGCTCCCCGTTGCCCTGTTATGTCTATTTATGACGTAATATAGTGGAGTCCAGAAATGTTTTTAACATAGGATTATTGCAAAAGAAATAAAAATCAATGCATTTATTTTCTTACACTATTCTTTACAACATATTTGAAAAGTAGGGAAAAGTAAGTTTCGCGAGATGTTTAAAAATACGTTTATTATAGCGGAATCGTTCGCGTCAGCGCATTCGCACTTTTTCGCTTGGTAATGAGGCTGCGCATTGATTTCCGTATCAACAGACAATGTCGTCCCTCATAAAACACACTAGGGAAAAATTCCAACAACTTGTGAAAACGTTCGTGATAAGTACTCCACTTCGATCGCATTAAAACAACAACAATTCTTAGCATTTTATCCACCTGTGTCTTCATTTCTTTTTCCTTGAGATTATGAATTTATTAACGCGATCGTTGACAAACTGGGACTTTTTTTTCCAGAGCCGGCTAGACTCAGCGGCACGTGCTTCTCTCTCTCTCTCTCTCTCTCTCTCTCTCTCTCTCTCTCTGTGCTGATTCTGTAAAGTATTATTACTCTCAGAAAAGTAGAATATTGAAAAAATGTATGTGTATTTCAAAACTAGTTAAATTTCACATAAATAGAACGTGAACCGATCACTGCAGCTTCGCTTTTCTTCTTCGACGTACGCTTCTCTACATAAAGATTCATCTACATTTTTACGTAGTATGTCGGTTTGGCGGTGACGTAAAACCGTTTTTTTTTTTTTTTTTTTTTTCCACATTGGAATCACTCTGGCACATGTTCGAGTCTCAGGAGTGTGTGTGTGTGTGTGTGTGCGCGCGCGCCTTTTGTTTTGCTTTTAACACCTTTTTTTTTTTTTCTCAGTCTCTTCCTTCTTTAATATTGAAATTAGTTAGAGCGTATGGTTTTGTTCTTAATTGCATGGATGATGCCTTTTTTGTATGGTGTGTCTTTTCTATCTTTTTTTCCCTTGTTCTTTCTTTCTATTGCCTTTTTTTCTTGTTTGTTTTCGTTTTGTGGTGGTCAGCTCTTTTTTTTTCTTTGTCTCTTTCTCTTTATTTTAACTAAAACTGCATGCTCCTTCTCTTTTTATTAACCTTTTTTTTCATTTTTTTTTTTCAGAACAGTCAGACGTTTGCATTTTATGTAATCAGTCCCTGAGGAACAGTCAAGAAACAGTCACCCACACAGAAAAAAAGTGTTGCTGGTCTTCGGAAAGCAAGTCGTAAGCGAGGGGAGACTAGACGGGTTTGTTTTTTTTTTATCCTGGTCAGATCCTACACAACATCTGTCGACACAAGTTCTGCAATGAATTGATCATTTAGCGCGATTTTAAAAGCACAAAAAAAACAGGTCATCCACTTGAAAGACACCCACTCTTCCCTCTTCACAAACAAAATTTGACTTGTCCAGCACCTGTCTCCTCTGTGGGACATCTGTGAAGAATCACACAAAGAAGGTGATGTCTGTGTGTATCAAATCTGTACAGCCAGCTGTCAAGCTAATTTGGAGCTTGCATGTTTGCAACGAGAACCTGGAGACAAATGGGCTCAAGCAGTAAAGGGGCGGATTGAGTACGCGCAGGACTTACATGCTGCTGATGCTGTTTACCATCAACAATGTAATGTTAATTTCAGAACTGGAAGAAACATTCCACAAGCTTATCAGCCTGCTACAGCAGAGGCAGAAAGCAAAAAAAAGGGCGGCCAGAGGATGAAGTTCGACTCGCAGCCTTTTCCAGAGTAGTCACTTATTTACAAGAAATGATGATGAGCAATTAACAGTCTGTGATCTGTGCCAGAAAATGCGCGACTTTCTCGGAGATGAAGAGCTTACTCCAAAGACCACAAAAAAAAAAAAAGCTCTGTTGTTTGAAAACTTGGGGAGTGACATCATTATTACCAACATTCAAGGTAGAGCAAATGTTGTCACAATCCGGTTGACTGCAGAGAAAATCTTAAGATTTGTTTTGGAAGACTGAGAAAGAAAGGATTTCTTACTGAAGAAATGAGAATTGTTGAAACCGCTGCCAAACTCCTATTGACCGATATCAAAGATCTGAATTACTCAAGGAAGTATACCCAACGAGAGAAGAGGTCAGCGATGTCGAAGCTAACGTTGATTATTTGCCGATTTCATTGTGTTTGTTTTCTACAAACAATGATGCAGAATAAAAAAGGCCTGTAAACTGAAAACAGCCTCCACTGGTCAAGCCATCATGCATGCCATCAGACCAAACTCTTTAATACCTCCCCTTCAAATAGGGCTTGGTGTGCAAGTGCATCATCTGCATGGATCCCGGTCTTTGGTTGAACTTCTAAACAAATTACGATTCTGCTCATCATATCATGAAGTTCAGCGCTTCAAACAATGCGCAGCTTCCAGCCAAGGCATAGATCTTGTCGGTGTAGGTCCTAATACTTTTATCCAGTTTGTTGCAGATAATGTGGACCACAACTTGAGAACATTGGAAGGTTCAGGGACATTTCATGGGATGGGAATCATAGGAGTGGTTACACCTGGTCAAAAACAGACGAAGCTGATACCACGCAGCACTAGTGTAACTGCACGCCAAACATCTGCCCTGGGTCAGATCCCACTCCATTTCTTCAATACATCAAAGACTGATTTCTCATTGAAGTTTGAAGAGCTTCAGAATTTCAGCTTTGAAGATACCACCAGGAAAACTAGACCTGTTATGGACAATATCATGGCCTCCACGGGCACCACGTCCTGGCTGGTCAGGATTTATGCAAACTATATCAAATGGTCAGAGCACTATCCTGGTCAGAGCACTATGACCTTTCTGCCCATGATAGACATGCAGCCCACAGACATGAGCTGTGTGTATTCCACCCTCCACTTTGTCTCCAACCTTGCGGTCAAATACATCAAGCCAATCCTGACGCTTGACCAGCCTTTATGGTGGAAAGCACAGTTGATTCTTGATAGATCTACGCTCGCTTATATTGCGACTAGGTGGATTCCATACACAGATCAGCTTTCTGGGCAGCAGCATTGGCCATCTTATGACATGATCTGGACTGCAGCAGCTCCTCGAAGTGATATATGCCCCAGATGCTGTCGTGCATATGTTATCGGGGAAGGCAGTTGCCAGAGCTGCGAGAGGACAGTTACATGTTTGACGCAGTTCCAAATGCCCTGGTAGCTTCCCACACTTTTGGCTTTTCCCTCCCAACTCCTGCATCCGAAGAAACAAACTCAGACATGAGTATTCTATGCAAAAGGAATGAATTAACTGAAGTGGAAAATGAAGTGCAGGAAGCAGACGGAAATAAAAATGACACAAACAAAGGAAACGGAGAGCCTAACTCTGATGACATGACAGTTAACGCCACAGAAGATTCCTGCCTTTCATCTTGTCTGGAAACTTTTTTTTATCAGATCTTGGAGAAAGAGGTGTCTGCAAAAGTTGTGGCTTCAAGTCAAGAACTTGCTGCTGATTGAAGCAAAGTTTGATGAAACAAAATTGAAGCTTCTCAACAGCCACACATCACGTCTTTGGCTTCAGTACATGGATATGTTGGACATCCTGAGGACATTCATCAAAGGTGAGCGGACAGGCAACTGAATGTTCTCTGGCCTGTGGAGAGTGCAAAGGAATTGACTGCTCTAACTCCCCCTCTCTCAAACATGTTGCTGATAATGACATTCGTGATCTGCAAGAAGAAGGCCTGCTCATGGCCCTTTGACATATCTATGTAATTACATAGTTTGATATGAACAAAGGAACTCTGTTTAGAGATTCACAAGCTCTAGTTCGGTAATTACATGCTGAATTATGTTGGATAATAGTGCTTCCAAGAACGATGTCAAAAGCGCTATGGCTCCACCCTCAAAAACATTACCGGGACAACACATTTATCATTCTTTATCACACTATTATAAGTATCTTTTCTTTGCTGAATGAATTTGAATGTATCTCGTCAAGACCCTTTCGAACGACAGCTACATGATGGTATTTGCATTAATATCAGAATGTTAGTGTTTCGTTCCATTGTGATGACTCATTTCGTTTATTAGACCCCCTTCCGATATTCCTATCAATGTACTTTTTTCATATATTGTTTCAGTGCTAGTACCCAAACTATTGAACATAAATTCAAAACTTTTTGCAATTAATCCTATGTTTGAGACTTATTTTACATTTCTGGACTCCACTAATAGGCTGACGTATACTTACGATAATTAGTGATAAAACACACTTGTTCTACAACAACAACAAGAACACACACACACACACACACACACACACACACACACACACACACACACACACACACACACTGAATGAAAGAGGGCCAGGGGGTGGGATTAGGATACCAAACTCAGAAACTGCAAGCTCAAGTGAAAGTATTATTTTAGTGAAGAGGTGTGTGTGTGTGTGTGTGTGAGAGAGAGAGAGAGAGAGAGAGAGAGAGAGAGAGAGAGAGAGAGAGCACGCGCACATTTCCTTGCAGTGCTTTTACCAATGCATCATTTTTAGATGATGCTGACATATCTAAAAATATTAATAAAAATGCACATACTCACAGAGGGACTTATGAGATTGATTGACCCATGCCATTAAACATTTAATACTAATAACATTGGCAAGTGAACAAATTAGACATGCATTTTAACATGGGTAAGTGAACAAATAACACTAAGAGATAAACACTCTCTCTCTCTCTCTCTCTCTCTCTCTCTCTCTCTCTCTCACACACACACACACACACACACACACACACACACACACACACGAAGAAAGAAAATACAGTAGACAAACTATACTAACTGTCTTAAAGACTTTATCAAAACGGTATGAGTACCAAGTTGTATGTACACATAAGACATGCTGCTCACAGACCCCAAGAATGGCTCTGTTTAATTCAGTGAGCAGAAGAGGGCATAATCATTGGACATGTTGAATTGAAACAGTGACACATGTTCCAAAAGAAAAAGCTTTTGAATTAATGCTTGGTTGTGATCATGGGCATAAAAGATTTGTGTGCGCCGTTTTTGCTGTTGTAGTAGTGCCCGATTGGGGTCACACATACAAGCTACAACTGAAATATTATGGTGGAGTTTGTCTTACAAAGTTAAATTCCCATAGTGACACACTATGACACATGAATCCGTCTCTGTCTTTCCCTTGGCTCACACACACACACACACACACACACACACACACTGAGATCAAGCATATCATATTACATTTATCCTACAACTTTCCCGAATTATCATTTCCAACACAGGCAGGCAAGAAAATTAAAGTGTTCAACTGCCAATCTGAACTTACCTGCACCACTGGGGTCAAGCTGCCTTGCCAGTTCATCATCATCATCATCATCATCATCATCATCATCATCACCCAGTTAACGTCCACAGTCATCATGTTGACTATTCTGACGCTTATGAATGTGGGTTGACGCAGCAGCACAAAAAAAACAAAATACAAAAAAAAAAAAAAAAAAAGGCAGAGGTTTAATGTAATTTACTTACTCTTGACACAAACATGTCAAGAGTCTTTGCCTCGACTACTGTATCGGGCAGGGCATTCCACTCCTTTATTGGACGTGGGTGAAAGGACCCCTGTCGGTACAAGGTTCGGCACTGTAGTTGTTTGAGTTGCTGTTCATGTCCTCTGCGTTGACGGGTTGGAGCAGGAATCATCTGGGATCTGTCCACACAGACCAAACCTGGACAGTTGGGACAGTTCAGTCGTCTCTGCAATTGAATCGGTCAGCTGCAGAATGTCTTATCGCCTGAATCTAAATTCGTGTGCAGCAGTTCGACATCATCGTACCTGTCCAGTGGAGGCAATCTGTCTCAAAAAATGCGTTCTCTTGGCAACATTCCATGTCTCCGCATTCTCAGAGCGACAAACATGGCTGCCATCCTGTCAACAAAGATATTGGACCGAAAGACGAGATATCGGAGGGAGGTACCACCTATAAATTTATAGGGGGGACAGGTCTCTATCGTGGCTTCCTGCATGAGAATTTGTCCGCATTATCGACCCGACTACTGCAATCGGTTCGTTAGACGATTATCGGACCAATCTGCATGCGACCTCTGGGGGATGGCAGGATATAATACTGTCTGTGATGTGTTATGAAAGGAAGTGTAAAAATCAGCCCTGTCACAGAGTCCCATACTGAAACTGAACTCCATAGCCCCTAAATCACTCATCATCATCATCATCATCATCATTGCATTTTGAAATATGTCACATGATCTTTGGTGCTACATTTGGGAGCATGGTTTTGTGTAGCAGCAACAGTGGAAAAAGGCATAAAAGAAACAAAAACAACTCTGACACATATCCACCCTACTGGGGATGATCACCGGAGATAATGCTAATGCTTCTTTTTTATAGCCTGTGTATGTAGAAGAGAAAACGACTTTTGTCTGAAGGAAAATCTGCGGTGGCACACTCTTAATGTCATTCCTCATTCTCCATTTCTGCTTTTCATGCAGTTCACTCTGGAACCTCATCCACTGAGGCGGAGTCAGACTGTAAATGCATTGTGTACAGCGTTTGATGAAAAGAAGAGGCACAAACTACTGTTTTTAGAACAGTGGATGCATGTTTATTTATCAACACAGCACATATAAAATCAACAATCCATGAACACAAAAGAATAGGTCAAGTACAAGGTATCAAAACTCACACACGCCAGTACTATGAATCACTAATCGTGTTGATAGAAAATCGTTGAATCACTGGCGTTACATTCCACACGCCAGTACTATAAATCACCAATCATGTTGATAGAGAATCATTGAATTCTCTGGCCATACATTCCACACGCTAGTACTATAAATCACCAATCATGTTGATAGAGAATCATTGAATTCTCTGGTAATACATTCCACACGCCAGTACTATAAATCACCAATCGTGTTGATAGAGAATCATTGAATTCTCTGGTAATACATTCCACACGCCAGTACTATAAATCACCAATCGTGTTGATAGAGAATCATTGAATTCTCTGGTAATACATTCCACACACCAGTGCTATAAATCACCGATCATGTTGATAGAGAATCATTGAATTCTCTGGTAATACATTCCACACGCCAGTACTATGAATCACCAATCATGTTGATAGAGAATCATTGAATTCTCTGGTAATACATTCCACACACCAGTACTATAAAAATCACCAATCATGTTGATAGAGAATCATTGAATTCTCTGGTAATACATTCCACGCGCTTCTTATCCCAGCACTGGCTATCTGAAAGCACCCCTCCCATCAAACTTTCAGAAATTGTAGAAGTGGCTACTCTTCATTCCATCCATCCATTCCATCAAATATAAACATCACAGCTCTGCTGTATCTGTACTGTTTATGTTCGCACAAAAATCACTAGACAAGCAAAATGGTGGTGTGCATTAAAAGATTGTGTCTTCTTATTTCAGGCATGGCCACAACAACACCGACTACCCGGGGTGTGACAACTACCGGGGATGTTATGACTACCCAGGGTGTGATGACTACCCAGGGTGTGAAGAGGAGAGCCGAGGCATCAGAGAAGCTAAGGAAATATGATACTGGCTTAGAACAGCTAAGTGACAGCCAGGTGGAAACTGACAAATATAGGAGAGAGTATTATAAGAGTGCAACTGCTCTGAACAATCTCCGAATTGAGAGAGAACAATTAGAAATATTGAAACTAAAACGAGAGCTTGGTCTAGAGTAATGCTCAATTTCACCATTGCACAGCTGTAATATTGCTCCTCCTCCCATTCTTTTTATAGAGAGTTGTGACACGATTAGTTCTCAGGTAATGCTTGACAGAAAGTTTTATGTCTAATTCTTGACTTGCTTTGACAGAATTCTTTGTTTTTGTTTTCTTCAGCAACTATGGATTGCACCTAATTTCTTGTTCCCTCATCTACCTGAAGAAGGCCATATGGCAGGAATTATTGTTTCGTTGAGTGTTCCAATGTTTCTAGCTGTTGAAAAATGTTCTTCCCTTTGGAAGCTAGTTAATACGCTAAAAAAAATATGGAGTCCTCTAGTCATTGTGTTTACACACTTGTTGTTGCCAGTGTCAGTCAACATGTGAAAGCATTTATCACAGGCATGACTAGTTCGACCTTCTGTCGTCTTATTCACAGGGAGGCACTGTACTGCAGGTCAGACCACACATGCTTTGGTCAAATTCTATGTAGTTTTTCATGGGGATAGTTTTGCTAACAAGCAGTGCATGAACTGGCATCGACTGAGAAATAACACTGTGTGGAAAAAAAATATCATTTCTGGAATTGACATAATACAGTATTATGTCAATTTAATGATCGGTCATGTATGATGTTTGCACTATGATTATTTTGGGTCAGTATGGCCTGCATCATTGGTTCCCAGCCAGCCGGCAGTGTCTGGAAAAGAATCTCCTTTCTGGAGAGAGGTTTGTTTTCTCCATGGAACATCTGAAAACTATTCAGCTGTAAAATAGTGCTCGATGAACCTCTGTTGAACAAACTGACCTGCAGCCCGTCCCCTTCTTTCAGTGGCGTCGTGCGCCTGTGGGTTGGATGGTTCAGCCACTTCAGCTTCAGCATTCACTTCTGGACCTCTGTGTGACGTCATCTTCTTGAGCATCTGGTGGCAGGTCAATGTCGTCCGGTGGCAGGTTCATGTTGTTGGATCTTGCGATGTTGTTCAGGATCAGGCAAGCAGTGATGATCTGGAAAACCAAACAGAACATGTACAGGTTTCCCTGAAATTGGCACATTTACAAGTATAGCAGTATGTGTGTTGAACCAGTGGTCAAAGATAAAAAAAGCCCCCTTAGCGTTTTATCAAGGCTGTAAGAACAATGACTTTTTTCTTGTGCGTCTAAGGCTTGGCATAGTGAGGTGGGGCGCAGTTCTCTCCTTTCAACATTCTAACCTCTCCCAATAATAATTTTTTGGTCATGCACCCATTTGCACCTGGTTGGATTTATGAAATTTTGACTACAGTACCTTTCCTATAAACCCACTAACAGTGCCAGGAATTTCGACCCAGGACTTCTTGCTTGTAACTCCCAAATGCTAACCACTGACTGTTGCAACTCAAAAAGAAAGAAAAAGAGAGAAAGATTAATTTGTTCATGAAAATTTTTTATGCATGTAATCAAAATGTGGCTCCACAGGTTCCAGAAATGTAGCTGGCAGTATAGTGAAATTGGGACTAAATTCTTGTAACACGAATTTTTAAAATGTCTTATGTGCAATGTAATGATTCTATTTTTGTTCCACATGTTCTTCTTGGATGCCCATCCATTGAATCATGCTGAAGGTGTATGCAATGAATATGGCAGTGTCGAACATATTTCTGTGCACTGCTATATTTTCTTTTTTTTAATGGGTGCTGTTCTTAGCTAATCACATACTTATAGGCAAGCTATGGTATTTTTCTGGATTAAAGTAGTTACATTATTGTTTTGTTCAGTTTTACATTCTTTTCATTGTAACTCTTTATATAGGGGAGTTTTCTGTTTGTTTCTTTGTTTAATATTTTTCTTTCACTTCAGTCCAATATCATGGTTGATGAAAAGGCTTCAAATACACTACTAAACTGAACTGATAATGAGTTTGATCCTAGTGTTGTGTGTGCGCTGGCTGTGCACCTATGATCTTCTTCCTGTGCCTTTCAAACTTTGACATGTTGGAAGTGAGTCATGCAGATTTTCAGTCCCATTGCCAGGACTAGCGTCATGGTCTCAGGTGGTGGTTTCTGTTTGGGACTGTGATGGCAATGTGCATGTGGGAGATCAGTGCCCCTTTCCATTCTTGCTCTCATCCTCACCATGGATTAGGATTAGGGTTATTTTGGGTTAAAGCAGGTGTCGATCTCTTCATCTATGTTTTCCAACGTTACAGAGTGAAGAAACTTAAACTAGGAAACATCAGACATGAACAAAAGCGCAAGTTCCGATATGAACCGCCCTCCATTTGAAACTGCGAAATCGTTAAAAGTCAGTACAAAAGACTCTGGGAAGAAGAACAGACTGTCGACCGATGATCAGCTGCCCCAACTACAGCAACACCACGGACCACATCTTCATACTGGCAACTGAATCACCATGGTTATAATTGCAGGCTGACCAATCAGGATGCATGGGTTTGAATCCAATAGGCCCACAGTGGAATTTTCCGTACTAAGGTCGACGACAACTACTCAGAGAGCTATGAGCCCCATGGAAAGACTGATACTGCATGATAACAGACAGCGAAGAGAACGACCCTCCATGCAGCCTCCAAGCTAAAAAGAACACTACAGCAGCATCATCTTAGTCATCCTCATCTTCTTCCATCATGCATTAGAAAACTGTGTCGTTGTCCATAGAATTACACATGCTCTTTGGAATACCCCACTGTGGAAACATACTTAGCAACCATATGGGCCTATGATTTTTTTCTTCCACAAAATGCAGATCAGTTAGCCTTTTTTCATGAGTAGTTTGTGTCTATGACAATATAACAAAGATTTTTTGCGGTATCTTGAAAACTTGGAATGACTACTCCAAAGATGGAAGCACAGAAGCACTCAAAATAACACAAACCTGGGGGACTCAAAATCCCAGAAAATGGCACACCTGCGAAGAATCCGAGCATCATGCACTGACCCAGGCCAGTGAGCAATGACGTTGATGAACAACAGGTCAGCATCACAGATCACCTCCAACATTTATACCACTGCCAGTAATGGTCACTATAGGGGTCTCTGAAAATCACATAGTACATTTTCTTCTTGTCAATGTAGTAATGCTTCAAATATATAGTCGTGCAAACACACAGAGTGCCATACACCCCCCGTGAGCACTGCTTGCCCCCAGTGGGCACTGTCTCCCTCCCACAGCAAGCACTGTGCGCCCTGGCCGCTCCCGTCCCATGTGCGGTAAACAGCCAATGATATTCCAGGGGTGCCAAGGACGCTTACACCAAATTTGGTAATTGGTGTAGAACTATGGCTGTTGGGTGCATGTCTCTCTCTGCAGTGGTAGCTAAGCGCTGCGCACTCTGTCTGCTCAACAACCCCAGTCCCGGGTGTGGTACTCAAGGGGTGCCAAGGAATTGAAGGATGCTTGATAGTGATACCCCGGTGTTGATTGGTTGAGAACTGTGGCTGTGCATGAGGTACACACACACACACACACACACACACACACACACACACACACACACACACACACTCACACACACACACCAGGCATGGGAATTGTACACTCAGTCCCATGGGAGTATGTATACACTCCCCAGCTTGCCCAGCTGTACTCCTTAGGAACAGTACGTGTGTACTCCCCTAGGAACAGTCTAAACCCCGTTTTGATAGTAAGAATGGCTGTTTCTACTATATGGTGCTAATACTTTTGTCGTAGGAATTGTAGGAATTCAAAAATGAGCTATTCAATGAAGGCATTTAAGTACCTGCACTTACTAGTGAAAACTATTTTGTGGAATTGTGCTGTATGTTGTAATAAATATCATCAGGAAGGCCGTGAAACATCCTGTACTGTCTTGATTCCAGTTTTTTATGATCGTCTCTGCTCCCAAAACACTTGATGGCAAATCCCATGCCTGGGACACATATATGTTTCGAAATTATGCAAGATGCTACTTTCCTAATGCTTTCTTTCACTGTAGACAATTCTTAAACCAGGCATGGGACTAAGAAGAAACAGAGGCGGCAGGGACTGCAGTGGCAGTTGAGGAGGGCCGACCACATGGCCTCATTGATTTGTTAAAACAATTTTCAGTGTTTCCACAGGCACATGAAAACCTTAAAAATGGATGGATTTGCTCTGTCCCGTACAATACGGTTTCTCCGCAATAGTTGCCTTCGTCGGTGAAAAAAAACACAAAGTTGGCAGCCATCTTTGTTTTGATCTAACCCAGGGCGGACTCCTGCCTTATCCTCGTTGTACTTACCCATCCGTCACCCACTGCTAACCACGAGGTTAAAGGTTACTCTCGACATATGGATCCCCAAGTAACAGACCTTCAAGCTTACAACAAGGCATGTAGGTCACTTCCCCGTTACCCACAACATGTAAGTACGGCCCCAGGTCTTTCCAAAAGTTGAGGGCTACAAGTCTGATTCTCTCATCTCTCTCTCTCTCTCTCTCTCTCTCTTCCTCAAACACACACGCACACACAATTCTCTCTCTCTCTCTCTCTTTCTCTTTCTCTCTCTCTCACACACACACACTCACACACGCATGCACATACACATGCATTCAAACACAGACATGCACCGCACGTACGTATCCACCCATGTATACACACATGTACACACGCTCACACGCACGCCCACACTCACATACGCGCACCTTATATTTCATTAAAAAAAACCTGCTTAATATACAATGAGCGTTTTTTTTTTTTATGAACACTCCCTTATAAAGAAAAAGACCAAAGAGTACTTCTGCTAATGGAACAAAACGCATCTTGAAATTCTATAAAAGCAACATGCAGCTTACAATGTAAATGAAATGGTTTCTGCAAAATAAAGATATTATCAAAGTTGAAAACTGCACTTAAAGTTACTGCGCTTTAACTGCGCTTTAATTATCCTTAACCCACTCCTATAACCTGTAACTGATGATAGAATTGTACAATTCACTGCTAGCGTCACTTAAAGAAATTCTTATTTTATTGCGATTGTTCACGTCATCGTGGTGGAACGATACACCCCATGTTCAGATAAAAGCCCCTCACCAGGACAAAGAATTAAACAAAGGTTACAAAGAAGTTCAAATGACATCAGTTTGCACAAACATACTTCAGTAGCTCACCAGTGATACCCTCTGGCCAGCAGCTGTGCCTCTCTTGATGTTTGTCTCAGAGCCCCCATCACTCAGCTTTCGGATCAAACAGTTTAAATAATCATCCTGTCCTTCATCTGATGAGTCCACTCTTCAGCACCCAGTGACTGAGGACTCTCTGTGATTAACTTGGCTGTTCGTTGGCAGTGATCTGACAATTTCCCACAAAATTGTTTCCGATCTCCAGTTGGCACCCACTTGGATACTGGTGCTGTTCGCTGGCTGTCTTCTCTTTAATGAAATCTGATTCATTTTTCCCAAAAATTGTTTCTGATGTGCCATAGATGTAATCAGTTCTGTCAGCAAGGAGAGAACTGAACAAACTGAGGGAGGACTACACAGCCAGCAGCTCTGCACAGGCCAGCTCTACCAGCCAAGTATGAGAGAACTGAAGGAGGACTATGCAGTTCCACACAGCCCAGATGAGAGAACTGAGGAGGACTATGCAGCTCTACACAGCCAGATGAGAGAACTGGAGGAGGACTAGCCAGCTCTACACAGCCTATGAGAGAACTCTACTACAGACAGAGATGCAAGAGAACTGGAGGGAGGACTATGCAGCTCTACACAGCCAGATGAGAGAACTGAAGGAGGACTATGCAGCTCTACACAGCCAGATAGATGAGAGAGACTATGACACTGCACCCCAGGGATGAGAGGACTGAATGAGGCTATGCAGCTGCACACAGCCATATGAGAGAACTGAAGGAGGACTATGCAGCTCTACACAGCCAGATGAGAGAACTGAAGGAGACTATACAGATGAGAGAACTGCCCCACCGCCAGGAGGACTATGCAGCTGCACACAGCCAGATGAGAGAACTGAAGGAGAAGGAGGACTATGCAGCTCCACACAGCCAGATGACTTGCAGAGACACTGAACTGAAGAAGGACTATGCAGCTGCACACAGCCATATGAGAGAACTGAAGGAGGGACTATGCAGCTGCACCACAGCACATGAGAGAAACTGAAAGGAGGACTATGCAGCTCTACACAGCCAGATGAGAGAACTGAAGGAGGACTATACAGCTCTACACAGCCAGATGAGAGAACTGAGGGAGGACTATACAGTGCACACAGCCAGATGATGAGAGAACTGAAGGAAGAGTATGCAGCTCCCACACAGCCAGTGAGAGAGCTGAAGGAGGACTATGCAGCTCTAACACAGCCAGATGAGAGAACTGAAGGAGGAGGTGACGGAGCTGTGCACAGAAGAAACTTAAGGAGGGGCAACTTCAGAAGACCAGAACAAACGGGCCAGGACTATGGAGAAGCTGGACAACTGCCAGGAGATGGATCGCCGATCTGGGGAGGGCCGTTCCAGGAACGTTATTTTAAGGTTCAACGACCTGATGTGAACGGACCTAGCTGAGTACGGAGAGGACGACAACGGAGAGACTAGGAGACCAAGACCAGTGCAGACTGTTGGAGGCCAACAAACCGCTGCACACAGCAGTGAATCGACCTTAAGAATGGACATAAGTACATGGGCCTGCAAGAGACGATGAGCCCAGTGCCAGACTGTGATGGACTGGACCTTTGATGGCACAAGTTGGGCCTGACTGACCAGCTGGAGTTTTGACCATATGCACCGGCTGAGTTCCGACCTGACTCCCCAGTGATCGCCCGCTGTGCTTTTTCACAACCAAAAGGTACAGATTCAAAGATGAAGAGAAACTTAAGGGTTCATATAGATTCATTGAGAACTTTTCCAGCTGGGTAAGAGGACAGACAGAGAAATGACGCCCCACATTTGAAATGGGCAGGCCAAGACAGGGAAAAGAGCCACAATGGAGCCACATCAGTTTTCAACGAAATCTGTTAATCCAATGGGGAAAAAAACTTGTACGGATTTTTAAAGTAACATGGGTAAACAAAATTGCAAGACAAAACCTCGACGCCTTTTGACATCTTAGGTCTTCTTCAGGCAGGATAAACAACATTTCGGACAATGAAAACGAAGAACGGAGCATTTATCCTCCTCATTTTTGGCACAAGACTGGCGGTTAACAATTTTTCAATCACTCGTGGCAGACTCACGGGTTTTAAAACAGGAAACCAGCCAGCTCTGTTTTGTTGCAGACAACACTGCCGTTTGTGAAGGAACTTTTGCCAACGAGGACAAACGGGGCGGCCCAACCCAAGACAGTAAACGTGCACGTGATTTCACACGTACAGTGAGTGACAGTGACTGACGTGTGAGGTGTTTACCTGGGGTGACGGGAAACTCCCGATGTTTCCAACTTCCGTGTCTGTTTCTGTCAATGACTTTGTTGACAATAGGCGGCTGGAAACTTGTGCTCACTAGAAAAACAAAATGACAAAAAAAAAAAAAAAAAAAAACAGTCATTACCTTTTCTCTACATGAATGTTAATGGAATACTATCTGAATTATAGGACAATGACTTTTAACATTTCATCAGTCTTTCGATTTGTGATTTTGGTTTTTGGTTGTTGTGAAAACGACTTATAGATTAATTCAAATCGTGTCTGTTCTCTGGATACTAAACACGTTTTGCCTGCCCCTGCCATAAGAATTATGGTCAAAGGTCCTTTCAAACTGCGTCGATCGTCTTTGGATTTTGTGTACCTCGAATGAAATTGGTGGTTATTGTATCATACGTAAAGGATGTAGAATCAAAGGATCTAATACCTTTGGCCAATTGCACTAATTACAATAAAACATCTTTGTTTTGTATGATTTTGTTGTTGATTGTCTTGTGTCACGCTTATAGATTAGTCAATTGTGTATGTGAAACTAAAAATGGTTTTGTCCATTGCCTCCCCATATTCAGACATTGAATCTAGTATGTCATGCATTTAGTCAAGCAAGTCTCTGCACATATCAACTTGGATTTTTGACAGGATAATTGTTTTGACTAATGGAACACATGTGATGTGTACACTAGTTCAATGAAGATGTTATATGTATGTGCCTATGGGCTGGTTGATGTAAGGATAGAATTTGTAGTGAATGGGTAATTGATCACATAATTGTCAAGGAACTTCAGGACATTTTTTAAAAGGGTTAATTGATCAAACATGTCAAGGAACTTTCAGACATTTTTCCAATCAAGGTGTCCAATCGATTTTTTCCCAGGATTCTCGTATTGAATGATTATGGTTGTTGTTGTTTGTCCTTCACATGTGAAGATGACCATGAACCAGCTATCACTCTGGGTGCTGGTGTGTGTGTACAAAGATGGCTGATCAGGCCAATTGTTGCATTGAACAGTCTGTTGCAGTGTGGACAGGGCAGACTTGGAGATGAGCCAGGCTGAAAGGTGGTGTTTGCTCCGTTTTTCCGAAGCTGACATTTTTGCTCCTGTGCCTCCGCTCGCCTCACGGTAAATTGATGTTGAATACATGTAATGCATTGACTGATGTCTTCTTACCGATATGTGTCAAGGACACTGGCAAGGTTGCTACACACACATATCAAATACTGGGATGCAGCACAAATGATTACTTTGTCGTGTCGTGTGATTTGTTTACATTATTGATTCCAATCATATTCCTGCAGAACGTTTTATTTGAGTCAGCATTGTGATAGCATCAGTTTGAAGACAAATCCTGCTAACCGTTTTACATTGGAAAGTTTATGTGGCATTAAGAGTGTGCTAATGTGTGTTTATAATATGCATGCAGTTATGCAACACACACACACACACAGAGGAATGGAGAGAGAGAGAGAGACAGAGACAGGCAGACAGAGGCATACACTGCATCCAACTCACTTTTGCTCATTCTTCCCATTGATTCCAAAGGACTTCTTCCATGAAAGACACTGCCCTTCCCTTTATTGACAGTATCTGACCATCATATGTTCACCGTTTATAGTGCCATCTATTTACAAAGCAGGGCAAATGTACACGTTCCTGATTACAAAGTTATATCCGAAATTACTGAAAATTGAAGTCCTACAACAAAGTGAGTAATACCCAAATAGCAAGATACTGTGTTTCTTTTGTACTAGTTTGTACACAGGGGACTGAGGTAGAGGGATGGGGTGAGGTGGTGGGGATGGGGGTGAGGTGGGTGGGAGGGGGTGAGGTGGGGGGATGGGGTGAGGTGGTGGGAGGGGGGGTGAGGTGGGCGGGATGGGGTGAGGCGGTGGGGAGGGGTGGGTGGGGTGAGGTGAGGTGGTGGATGGGACGGGGAGGTGGTGGGAGGGGGTGAGGTCTAGGGGGGGGTGAGGTGGTGGGTGGGAGGGGGGGTGAGGTGGTGGGATGGGGTGAGGTGGTGGAGGGGTGGTGGGGGGTGGGGTGGTGGGTGATGATGGGGGGTGAGGTGGTGGGATGGGGTGAGTGGGGGGGGGGGGGGGGTGAGGTGGTGGGGGGGGGGTGAGGGGTGTGGGGGTGTGTGGGGGGGGGATGGGTGAGGTGGTGGTGGATGGGGGTGAGTGGTGGGGGGTGGGGGGGGGGGGTGGTGGGAGGGGTGAGGGGTGGTGGAGGGGGTGGTGGGGATGGGGGTGAGGGGGAGGGGAGGGGGGTGAGGGGGGGTGAGGGTGGGGGGTGAGGCGGGGGGGGGGGTGAGGGGAGGGGGGTGAGGCTGTGGGAGGGGGTGAGGTGGTGGGATGGGGTGAGGCGGTGGGGGGGGGTGAGGTGGTGGGATGGAGGGGGGGTGAGGTGGTGGGATGGGGGTGAGGCGGTGGGATGGGGGTGAGGTGGTGGGATGGGGTGAGGCTGTGGTGGGGGGGGTGAGGTGGTGGGATGGGATGAGGCGGGGGATGGCGGTGGGATGGGGTGAGGCGAGGTGGGAGGGGGGTGAGGTGGTGGGATGGGGTGAGGCGGTGGGATGGGGGTGAGGTGGTGGGATGGGGTGAGGGGGTGGAGGGGGTGAGGTGGTGGGATGGGGTGAGGTGGTGGATGGGGTGAGGTGGTGGGATGGGGGTGAGGTGGTGGGAGGGGGGTGAGGTGGGGTGGGTGGATGGGGTGAGGTGGTGGGAGGGGGGTGAGGCGGTGGGATGGGGGAGGGTGAGGAGGGGTGGGAGGGGGATGAGGCAGTGGGATGGGGTGAGGTGGTGGGAGGGGGTGAGGTGGTGGGAGGGGGGGGGTGAGGTGGTGGGATGGGGTGAGGTGGTGGGGGGGGGGGTGAGGAGGGTGGTGGGGGTGGGATGGGGTGAGGTGGTGGAGGGGGTGAGGTGGTGGGATGGGGTGTGGGTGGTGGGAGGGGGGGGGGTTGAGGTGGTGGTATGGGCTGAGGTGGTGGTATGGGCTGAGGTGGTGGGAAGGGGGTGAGGTGGTGGGAAGGGGTTGAGGTGGTTGGAAGGGGGTGAGGTAGGAGAGCAGGAAGACTGAGTGTGTGTGTGTGTGTGTGTTATTTGTGTGTGTGTGTGTGTGTGTGTGTGTGTGTGTGTGTTTGTTGTGTGTGTGTGTTGTGTATTGTGTGTGTGTGTGTGTGTGTGTGTGTGTGTGTGTGTGTGTGTGTGTGTTGTGTGTGTGTGTGTGTGTGTGTGTGTGTGTGTGTGTGTGTGTGTGTGTGTGTGTGTGTGTTGTCTGTCTGTTGTATGTCATGTGTGTTGCATGTGTGCATGTGTGTGTGTGTGTTTTTTTTTGTGTGTGTATGTGTGTGTGTGTGTGTGTGTGTGTGTGTGTGTGTGTGTGTGTGTGTGTGTGTTGTGTTTGTGTGTGTGTGTCTGTCTGTCTGTGTGTGCATTGTGTGCTTTGTGTGTGTGTGTGTTGTGTGTGTGAGAGAGAGAGAGAGAGTCTGTGTGTGTGAGAGAGAGTGAGTCATGGGGTATGCGAGTGTGGTGTATGTGTGTGTGTGTGTGAGAGAGAGAATTAGAAGGGGGGAGGAGACAGAGAGAGCGAGAGAGAAAAAGAGAGAGAGAATGCATGTGTGTGTTTCTGTGAGACAAAGGGGAGAGAGAGAGTGTGTGTGTGTGTGCATGCATGTGTGTGTATGTGTGAGTGAGAGAGAGAGAGGGAGTGTATGTGTGGGTATGTGAGAGAGAGACAGTATATATGAGAGAGAGAGAGAGAGGGGAGAGAGTGTGTGTGTGTGCATGCATGTGTGTGTATGTGTGAGTGAGAAAGAGGGAGTGTATGTGTGGGTGTGTGAGAGAGAGAGAGAGAGAGTATATGTAAGAGAGAGAGAGAGAGAGGGGAGAGAGAGTGTGTGTGTGTGTGTGTGTGCATGCATGTGTGTGTGTATGTGTGTATGTGTGAGTGAGAGAGAGAGGGAGTGTATGTGTGGGTGTGTGAGAGAGAGAGTATATGTGAGAGAGAGAGAGAGAGAGAGAGAGAGAGAGAGAGAGAGAGAGAGAGAGAGAGAGAGAGAGAGCGATTGTGTGAGAGAGAGAATGTGTGTGTGTGTCGGTGTGTGCCAGGCGTGCGCACTGTGAGAGAGAGATAGAGAGAGAGAATGTGTGTGCGTGCATGTGTGTCTGAGAGACAGAGTGAGAGAGAGAGTGACAGTATGTGCGTGTGTGTGCGTGTGTGCATGTGTGTGTGCATGTGTCTGTGTGCGTGTGTGTGAGAGAGAGAGAGTGAATGTGTGTGTGTGTGTGTGTGTGTGTGTGTGTGTGTGTGTGTGTGTGTGTGTGTGTGTGTGTGTGTGTGTGTTTGTGTGTGTTAGAGACAGAGAGACAGAGATTGAGTATGTGTGTGTGAAAGTGAGAGAGAGAGAGAGAGTGTGAGTGAGTGTGTGAATATGTGTATTTGTTTGTTCCTATGTGTGTTTGAGAGAGAGAGAGAGGGTGGAGAGAGAGAGAGAGAGAGAGAGGGGAGTGAGAGAGAGAGAGAGAAAGAGGCAGAAGGTGTGACAGAGTGTGTGCGCGAATGTCTGTGTGTGTGAGTGTGTGTGCGCATGTTCTTGAGTGTGTGTGTGTGTGTGTGTGTGTGTGTGTAGGTAATTGTGTGCGTGTGCACATGCGTGTGGGTGCGTGTGTTCATGCCTCTGTGTGTGTGTGTCACTATGTGTATATGTGTGTGTGTGTGTGTGTGTGTGTGTGTGTGTGTGTGTGTGTGTGTGTGTGTGTGTGTGTGTGTGTAGGTAATTGTGTGCGTGTGCACATGCGTGTGGGTGCATGTGTTCATGCCTCTGTGTGTGTGTGTGTCACTATGTGTATATGTGTGTGAGTGTGTGTGTGTGTGTGTGTGTGTGTGTGTGTGTGTGTGTGTGTGTGTAGGTAATTGTGTGCGTGTGCACATGCGTGTGGGTGCGTGTGTTCATGCCTCTGTGTGTGTGTGTCACTATGTGTGTGTGTGTGTGTGTGTGTGTGTGTGTGTGTGTGTGTGTGTGTGTTCGTGCACGCACGTGTGTCCATGTGTATGCATATGTACGTATGCGTATGTACTCATGTGTCTCCCTGCGTGTGAGTGTCATCTGTTCAAAACACACCACATTTTGTGTAAATTGTAAAGAATGTCACCTGTTTAAAAAAGACTAGATTTGTGTGAATAGTGTAGAGTGTTACATGTTCACAACACAATTTGTATGGATTGTACAGAGTGTCACCTGTTTAAAATACACCACATTTGTGTGGATTATGTCAAAATAAATCACCCAGTATAAAACACACTATGTGGTTCATACTTCTATATACCAATACCAAATACTATGTCTCTTTTATCAATTTTCAAGAACAAAAAGATTCACAGATCTGTATATCAATACACAACACCACAGCCACTGTCCACATTCTCAGTTTGCAACAACACAGTATTTAGAGTTCTATATATCAATACAGAACATGACAGTCACTGTCCGCATTCTCTATATTCTGGCGACACAGGATTTAGAGTTCTATATATCAATACAGAACATAACAGTCACTGTCCGCATTTCTCATTTTCTGACGACATAGGATTTAGAGCCCTATACATGAATACAGAACATGGCAGCCACTGTGTAAACTTTCCATGTTTAACATGATAATCACTGGATACACTTTCAATGTTTAACACGACAGCCACTGTGTAAACTTTCAATTTTAACATGACAGTCACTGTGTAAACTTTCAATTTTAACACGACAGTCACTATGTACACTTTCGATGCTTAACAGGACAGTCATGGTGTACATTTTCCATGTTTTAACACAAAAGTCACTGTGTACACTTTCCATATTTAACATGACAGTCACTGTGTACACTTTCCATTTTAACATGTCACAGTGTACACTTTCCGTGTTTAACACGACAGTCACAGTGTACACTTTCCGTGTTTAACACGACAGTCACTGTGTACACTTTCCATGTTTAACACGACAGTCACTGTGTACACTTTCCATGTTTAACACGACAGTCACTGTGTACACTTTCCATGTTTTAACACGACAGTCACTGTGTACACTTTCCATGTTTAACACGACAGTCACTGTGTACACTTTCCATGTTTAACACGACAGTCACTGTGTACACTTTCCATGTTTAACACGACAGTCACTGTGTACACTTTCCATGTTTAACAGTCACTGTGTACACTTTCCAGTTTAACACTGACAGTCACTGTTTCACACTTTCCATGTTTAACATGACAGTCACTGTGTACACTTCCATGTTTAATGCGACAGTCACTGTGTACACTTTCCATGTTTAACATGACAGTCACTGTGTACACTTTCCATGTTTAACACTGTGTACACTTTCCAGTTTCACATGACAGTCACTTTACACCTTCCATTTTTAACACGATAGTCACTGTGTACACTTTCCATTTTAACACGACAGTCACTGTGTACTTTTCATGTTTAAACAACACATTATGTGCACTGTTTCCACATGTTCAACAGTCACTGTGTACACACTTTCCATGTTTTCACTGTACACCATGACAGTCACTGTGTACACTTCCATGTTTTGACAGTCAACTGTGTAACCATGTACAGTCACTGTGTTTTCCATGTTTAACACAACAGTCACTGTGTACACTTTCAATGTTTAACACACAGTCACTGTGTGTACACTGTAACATGACAGTCACTGTGTACACTTTCCATTGTTTAACATAGACAGTCACTGTGTACACTTTCCATGTTTAACACGACAGTCACTGTGTACACTTTCAATGTTTAACACAACAGTCACTGTGTACACTTTCCATGTTTTTAACATGACAGTCACTGTGTACACTTTCCATGTTTAACATGACAGTCACTGTGTACACTCCATGTTAACATGACACACTGTGTACACTTTCCATGTTTAACACCACAGTCACTGTGTACTTTCCATGTTCAACACGACAGTCACTGTGTACACATTTACAGTCCATTTCCATGTTTTAACACGACAGTCACTGTACACTTTTTATGTTTAACACACAGTCACTGTTACACCATGTTCAACACGACAGTCACTGTAGCAGTACTGTGTACACTTTCCATGTTTAACAACAGTCACTGTGTACTTTCAATGACAGTCACTGTGTACACTTTCAATTTAAACATCACTGTGTACACTTTTAACATGACAGTCCATGTGTAACACTTTCCACTGTGTTTAACATGACAGTCAGTCACTGTGTACACTTTCCATGTTTAACACGACAGTCACTGTGTACACTTTCCATGTTTAACATGATGTACACTTTCCATGTTTAAGACAGTCACTGTGTACACTTTGCATGTTAAACATGACAGTCACTGTGTACACTTTCCATGTTTTAACATGACAGTCACTGTGTACACTTTCCATGTTCAACACGACAGTCACTGTGTGTACTTTCCATGTTCAACACGACAGTCACTGTGTATACACACTTTCAATGTTTAACACAACAGTCACTGTGTACACTTTCCATGTTTAACATGACAGTCACTGTGTACACTTTCCATGTTTAACATGACAGTCACTGTGTACACTTTCCATGTTCAACACAACAGTCACTGTGTACACTTTCCATGTTTAACACAACAGTCACTGTGTACACTTTCCATGTTTAACACGACAGTCACTGTGTACACTTTCCATGTTTAACATGACAGTCACTGTGTACACTTTCCATGTTCAACACAACAGTCACTGTGTACACTTTCCATGTTTAACACAACAGTCACTGTGTACTTTCCATGTCTAACATGACAGTCACTGTGTACTTTCGATGTTCAACACGATGGTCACTGTGTACACTTTCTATGTTTAACACAACGTTCAATGTGTACACTTTCCATGTTTAATACAACAGTGATTGTTTACACTTTCCATGTTCAACACGACAGTCACTGTGTACACTTTCCATGTTTAATACAACAGTCACTGTGTACACTTTCCATGTTTAATACAACAGTCACTGTGTACACTTTCCATGTTTAACACGACAGTCACTGTGTACACATTCAATGGTTAACAAGGAAGGATTAACCCCGAGGATCACTACATCAGCCGGACTGGCCTGGTCCTGATCGACTGCACACGGGTTCACTGTAGTGTAGGTCCTCCACCACGCAATGAGAGACAGACATGGTGTCGTGGTGGTTTGTTTCAACCTCTGTGCAGTCCTGTTGTCCATAGTGAAGGCAGGATGATGGCCACTATATGGACCATGGAAAGGCTACATTAAATAAAATCAGAAACAACACGAAACATGTTTACATTCATATTCTGTGGATATATCTGTCTGCTGTTCACTTTTATCATGTGTTGTAACATTCGGGAACAGAGTTAGAGATTGGGGAGTGGGGGATGGGGGGAGAAGAATATAAAAATTTTCTTACTATCAATACAAAACACAACAATCACTATCCACATTCTCAATTTCTGGTGGCAGAGAGAGAGAGAGAGAGAGAGAGAGAGAGAGAGAGAGAGAGAGAGAATATGGAAATATGATAATAAGAATTTCATTTGAAATGTCTACAGATGAAACCAAAGGTCAATAATTTGATTCAATATTGCATAGAACCTTGAACAACAAGAGTCAAAAAAAAAGGGCATACACATCAGACACAAAAGAAAAAAAAAATTGATGACACTGACTCCGAAATCACAATGATAGCAACCTTCAAGGTCACATGACACTAGCCACTTCAAAGGAGTGCACATGTTTAACAGTGATTTGCTGTATTCATTCACCGAAGTGTCCTGTGACTGTCAACACCGAGAGGTTGACTTCTGTACACACAGCTAAATTCAAACTCGTTTTCAAGTTCTGTCAGATATAAAGGTTCTACCATTAAGATCACTAGACAAAAGAACATAATAGTTGTGTGCTGAAAGTACATGATCAACCAGACAATTCTGAAGCATATTAGGGTCAACATATGTAAATGCATAATAAAGAGAACCCTTTGGGGGTACACAAGCACATACATACAAAATGTCTTTTAAAGAAAAGAGAGAGAAAGAGGCAGCAGACCCCCCCCCCCCCCCCCCCCCTACACATAGAACAACAACAAAAATGTTGATGCACAGGTTGGCTTCTTGAGTTCTGTACAGTGTGTTAAGAATACCGACAGTGTACTCTCCGTGTCACACAGAAGTCAGCGTTTGACGTCACTGTATAAATGACGTCACAATAAGAAAGAAAGACAGACAGAGAGAAAGAAAGAGTGCAGACGGGAAGAAGGAATGAATATGTAAGCGAATGCCACTGAAGAAGAACAGACGGACGAAAAAAAACAAGGAAAGGTCAAAGGGAATGAAGAAAAGAGTGAACAAAGAGGTGACAATGGAACGAATGACAGGAACAAAGGAAAGAAGAAGAAAGAAAGGGAGGAGGAAAGGAAAGATGGAACGGAAAGAAAGAAGAACAGAAAGATGAAGAGCAGGGAAGGGTGGAGGGGGAGGGGGGGGAGAGAGAAACATGAAGCCGTTGGTGATGAGGTGTGGAGGTGTGACACACGGTGACAGGCTGTCCCTGTGGTGGTGTCAGCGAATGACACACAGAAAACTGCTGGACCTGGACCATGACAGACAGTCATCATCAATATGAACACCAACACGCCCTCCCAGCACTATGACCACCGCCCTCTCCATCCCCTGGACATTGCGGTGGTCTGTGACGATGACCTGGTCAGTGAGGGCCAGGGCCAGATCCTCTGCATCAGCGGCACTGGGGGGGATGTGGCACCGCCCTGACCAGTACACCGTGACCACTCAGACGACGTACAAGGACGTCAGCAGCACGTGCATCAGGAAGGCGACGACAGAGAACCCAGGTGTCCCTGTACTGGGGGGCACCTGAAAACAGCATGATCATGATGACATGACGTCACTGTACACCTCCACCCCTGGCTGGTCTGATGTACACAGACACACTGACAGACAGACAGACCAGACAGACAGACAGACAGACACAGACAGACTGACAAACTGACAGACAGACAGACAAACATACAGACAGACACACACAGACAAAACACACACAACCATCCACTGTGCAACAGAAAAAAAGTGAATCAGAGGAGGAGATCCAGATCTATTTCTCTGAATCAGGACTTGTACATTGTACAGAATTAGATCTAAATTAGATCTCTTGTCATCACCATTATGATCATGCTGCTGCTGCTGCTGCTGATGATGATGATGATGATGATGATGATGATGATGATGATGAGACAGAACAGTTCCTACCTGGCTGTCCCACACGTATTTCGTGGGACAGAAGTTGACCAATGGTGTCGGCACACAGGGCACACTGCCAGGGGGCCACCCCCACTGTGACCTGCCTGACCATCGTGACTCAGCTGCCGGACTGGGTGGCCCTCTGTGGGGGGAGGCAGTGCTGGGGCGCTGTACTGGGGAATGGTGAGGCCATCTATCCAACGTGTCCCCTCCACCTGTCTGGTGACTGCAGGTGGAGACCGCAGAGGTTCCGTGACTGTGCAGATCTCAGCCAGGGACGGAGGGGGACATGTGTGGGTCGTTGTCCACTCTGTACACTGACGCTGCCCACACACGGACTGAGGGCAGTCGGTGCTGGACAGCTGTCAGCCACTGGATGAACTGGCCACTGTGACACAGGATACAAAGTCAGGTGTAGGTCCAGTAAACTCTGTGTAGATCTAAAACAGGATCTATAGATCTACAGCACATAGTCTATAGTCACATGTCTTCATTTTCTTATTTAATTCTTCATACACAGTGGGCTATCCTTAATGTAGCTGTGATATTAGCAGAAGTAGTAGTAGCAGCAGCAGCAGCAGCAGCAGTAGCAGCAACAGCAGCAGCTGTGGTAGCAGCAGTGGTGGCAGTACCAGCAGTAGTCTCTGCCTCGTGTTTCCCTCTTTTCTTTCAATTCTCCATTTAGATCTGAAATAGGAGCAGCGCATTTATAGCACACCTTCAGAATATTTCGCCTTCTCCTTGTGTATTGGAATAGCAGTGGTGGTGGTGCTGGTGGTGGTGGTTGATTAGTAGTACAGTACACTTCGCTTATAAGAAAGTCATGGGGACACAATTTTTTGGTTTCTTATATACAAAGACTCGGATATAAGAAAAATTTTTAAGTGCATTTTATAACCGTGGAAATGGCAAGAACGAGAGAAAGGAAAGGAGAAGAACACACCTGTCAAGAAAAAATGCGTAACAGACAGGGAAAATTCTTTATTTGAATATACTGTTCCTCTTCCATCATACATTATTCTTGTTGTAAGAAGACTAAATAAGTGTATGCTGCTAGACGTAACAATAGAATAGGATGATGTGATGCCGTGAGTGTCTTTCTCTTTTTCCTGGCAGAACACCTCACAGATCTCGGAGAAAATTCAAAAGCTGAGAGTTTATTTGAGAAATTCTTTAGTTTCAGTATCCATATACACACATGTATATACGGTGTACATGCGTAGTATTTTATTTATGAGTCCCAGGCATACTTCCCTCTTCTTGAGAGTTTTGATAACTGACTTGCTAGTTTCGTCATATTACTGCAACACCTGGAGAACCTTTGAGTTATTTGAGAATGCTAGGCAACACAAACAACGCATTCAAAATGTTGGCACAAATTTTGAAATATGGATTTTTCCTCACTACCGTCTGTTCCAGGAATAGGAAAAAGTGGTGGATGGGGCAACCACTTTCTAGACATAGGAGAACAGGCAGTGTAGACAACAATGGTTGTGTCACTGCAGCAAAGATCTCTACATCTGACCCCCAAGAACTGTCCTGAAGAGCGTTTTCTGAGATGTACTGTCCAAGATCTTGCCCAACGTAGGCAGTAAAAAACTGTTGATTCTGGCACATAAAATCAATTATCAAAGCTCTTAACTGCTTATGGCAGTGCTGAGTGCCACACATTTCAAAACTGAGCGCTGTATACAGACATTTTCCATCTCCCATGATATTATTTGACTTCGATGGGTTTTCCCAGTTCTTTTTTGGTTTTCCGTTCCGGCAGATCTAGAGGGGCTGGAAGACCTAGTCTTTGACACTGCCGCACATGCCAAGCTGCATTCGTCGGTTTGAAGGTTTGCGAAGGTTCTGGTTCTGTCCCTACAAATCGAATATCCTTGTCCTGTTCCTCTCCTCCTTTCTCTCTCTCCATCTCCTCCATTTTCTTTCCTTCCATCTCTGCTATCTTTCCTGTTTTCTCTGTTTCATTCCCTGTTCCTTCAATCTTTTCCCTGCAACCATCCCTTCTGTTTTCCCTCCTTTCTTTTTTTTTTTTTTTTTTTTGCTGTGCCAACCTCTGCACCACCTCAGAGACAGTGCACCCACGCCGCTCATTCCGACACCCTGTCCACAGCCACAGCCTGTCGGCCCCGCCCGTCAAGAGGCAACCCACCGGAGGAGACACTGCACTGCTGCCGAGTCACTTCGGTGGTGTTCAGTGGAGCCTGTTCTGATCTAACATACATACGCAGGACACCACCTACTAAGCCCCCTACTGACGACAATAATTGCTTAGTCGCGGAGCCGGCGTGAGTGAGCTCTCCCTCCAGAGGGCGCCACCACGTCCGTCCAACGACAGCCCCCATGGAATCGCCGATACCGGTGACCCCGACAGAACCAAACCAAGGCCACAGACGTGGAGAGGGCATCGAAAACTGAGGTCACCATGAGAGCAGGGCATGAAGGGTCACAGAGCTTGAGACATTTTTTTTTTCCCTTAATGCTGATCGATGAGAATGAGGATGATGATTATGATGATGCTACGGATTTCCATTTCGGTCTGAGACTACATGACATGTTCTCTACGCTTCCTTTCATAATATATCCCAGCGTCAACCAGGCCCGAGAGACACAGGCACCTGCAGTGTTGGTCAGGAAATTTGAGCAACACTCTCAGAAACGCATCCATTAAGTGGATGAAACTCGACTATGTGGTCCCAGTCTTCCCAACTGAGTCCGCAGCAAACTCAACTCTGGGTAGGAGCCGGTCGGGGCAGAAAACCCACATGACTCTGATGGGATTCGAACCCACGACCTCCCAGCCATGAGTCCGCGACGCTAACCACTTCGCCATGGCAGCTGGTGTTTCCCCTCCTTTCACCTTTCCTTCCTTCCCTCCATTCTCTGTGTCCATCCAGCTTCCTCCCTTACTTCTCCCAGAACTTCTCTCTCTCTCTCTCTTTCTCACACACACACACATACACACACACACACACACACACACACACACACACACACACGCACACACACACATACACATGTGCACGCACACACTTACACTCGCACGCACACACGTACACAGGTACACCATCCACTTTGGACCTTCCGCTCTTTCCTTAAAAATGCGACCACAAAAGGCATATAAAACACAAAATTTCTGTCTTTCCTTTTCTCTCCGTTTCAGATTATTTATTCCATTAACTGGCGACTGAAACTACTTTGGGAACTACATAATTATTATATATCTCAGCTTGGAAGATGTCAGGGATATGTCCAATCTGAATCTGTCACTGCTGGTCTCACTGTCTATGTCAATGACTTTTCTCCAGCTACTGTTTCATTCCATGTGTGAGTGTGTGTGTGTGTGTGTGTGTGTGTGTGTGTGTGCAACAAGAGAGGGAAGGTGTGAGCACTATTCCCAACCATTGAAGTATTCGATTTTTTTAAAACATTATACTGAAGTGAGACTGATGATCTTCCATGAAATAAAAACGACTGAAAAAGAGCTATGGGGTAAAGCATGACATACAGACAATTAAAAAAAAAAAAAAAAGAGCTATGGGGTAAGTTTCCGACTACTCTTCAAACACACATATTCCATTTTACTGAATTTGGCTTGAAAAGCATATAGCCTTAACCAATGAACAAAAAGGATTTTGACTGACAAAAATATATATATGTATGGGATCACGAATGTATGAAGCCAACGCTTTTCTGGTCTTTGCATTTTTCTGGTCTTTGTATTTTCTTCTCAATAATTTGTTAAAAAGATTGTTGTTTACAAATTCCAAATATCATAGTGAAGAATTTCAGAAAATATTCAACATTTGTACATTTTACCATCATTCTGATATGAAGTTTCCTTTTTTTTTTCTGTGCGTGCGTGCGTGCGTGCGTGCGTGCGTGTGTGTGTGTGTGTGTGTGTGTGACCTACAGTTTAATTGTCATGAACTATAGACACAACATGTTAATAACACATCATATAAAAGAGACCATATATTTTGCTCAAACCACGGTTTATACTGACCCCGTATACGGACCATTACACTCGTTTCATGTTCATGGAATCATAGACATCTCTCGCAGTAAGGCTTTGTAGAGCATTACAGCAGACCATGTCACTTGAGCATTGTTTGCACAAGTCTGGGTCTGGTATATCTTAATGGAGTAGAAGTCTAGACCACAGAAAAAAATATCTACTGACCATTTTTCTGATTCATTGGTAATGTCCGTGTATCTCTTCTTTTCTGTTTGTGGATTGAGACCACTGTAGCGATGTCTACTGATTTGATGCCATCGTTCAAACTGTTGTACCTTGACTTTTTAGTTGGCAGTTTCCAGTGAACTGTTTCATTGAATGTATTATCAACCGCTGCCTTTTTATTGTTTCCTGATATCTGTCTACTTAGAATCTAACTCCTTTTCACAACATGTTTTGTTCCCTCTAGACATGAATCATTTTCGTTTTATGTGGAACGTTTCAGTTACATTCTAGCAATGAAATGTCGGATGTTTCCACATTTTAACCCTCTTGCATTTGTTTCGCCTGTATCCGGCCACGCTGGTTATCTCCCCTGGTGTTTGTTACGGCTGCAAAAGGCTGCACGTGCCACGTTACTTTCCCTCACCACTGCAAGCTTGTTTTAAGTCAAAGCTGGCTAAAAATAAATGGGCATCCCTGAGAGGGTCCAATGAAATCTTAGCAGTAGTATGGGGTGTGGGGAATGATTCATTCACAAAGACAAGGGTCGTGAACTGACCGCATTCCATTGCTGCAGACAGCATCGTCTTGTTTCTGAAAATGACGTCTGCTAGTGTTTCTAACGACGGTGATTTTTTGGATTATACGAAAGAGGAGTAGGATGATATATTACAAGAAGCAGAGAGATATGAAGAGAGAGGAGTAAATGAAAGTGATGTGGATGTGGGAGAGGAAGAAGAGGGAGAAGAAGGCGCGAAAGTGACAAAGATGATGATGTGCCTTTGTCTGCGTTTGTGACCACATGGCGAACCAGCGACTGCCGCACTTGTGGTTCAGCCTTTTGAGGAGGAGACTGGGCCAAATCATGATTTGCCAGACACAGCTAAACCTCTGGAATATTTTTTTTCTGTTCCTGCCACAGCTGCTGACCAGACGAACCTGCACGCCAGGCAGCAGATGGCAAAGCGGGGACAGCTTGACCCACTTTGACAGGATACGACACCTGCCAAGATGCGGGCCTACGTAGCTGTACTGATCATGATGGGGATCAAACGTCTGCCAAGACTCTGGTGCTACTTGTCGACTGATCTTAGATTTAGCGAGCTGTGGATCAGTGGGGTGATGTCAAAAACAACGTTTCTCAAGTTGAACCCTGAGAGACACACAGAACGCAACTGGCCATGACAGTCCTGACTACGACCCACTGTTCAAGATCCGGACCTTCCTCGACTTGATTCTGCCCTTGTCCAAGAAAAATTTCCAGCCAGGCCGTGACCTATCTGTCGATGAAGCCATGACAGGATTCAAAGGGCGAGTATTTTTCAAACAGTACATGCCGGCCAAACCAACCAAGTGGGGCGTAAAGGTGTGGGAGATGTGCAATGCTGACACTGGCTACTGCATCAACTTCGACATCTACACAGGCAAACATAGCCCGCACCTATACAAATGTACCCCTCGGGCATGAAGTAGTGGACAAAATGACATCAGAGTACTACGGGCAAAATCGACACCTGTACTTCAACTGTTTTTTCACCTCTGTGCCACTCATGTGACACCTGTCACAACACGGGACATACGCCTGTGCCACAGTGATGTCCAACCGCAAAGGGCTTCCAGAGGAGGTGACCAAGGCTCGTCTAAAACAACAAGGAGAGCTGATTCAAATGCAGAAGGGGCCCCTGATGGCGACAGCATATAAGGATAAACGCCCTATCTACCTCCTCAGCACCAACCAGCCACCAGGTAAGAGACAACACCTGCACCTGACAGCGACGACAAGCCGCAACCCCATGTCATCAAGGCCTACAACCACAACATGGGAGGGGTGGACTAGTCTGACCAGCACAGGGCTTACTACTCAGCTGGCCTTCAGAACAAGAAGTGGTGGCATTACCTCTTCCATTCCCTTGTCAACCTGATCATCATGCAGGCCTACATCACCTGGCAAAGGTCACCCCACCCCATAATCCGACACCCAAGAAGACCTATGACCACCTGTGGTTCAGGGCTGACGTGGCAGAACAGTTCCGTGCTGGCTTTACCAGCAGGAAGAAGAGTGCTGGAAGACGGTCAAACATGGCAGAGGCCCAGATAGCAAAGGAAACAATCAACCACCATGAACATGTGAAACTGAAGGAAGAAAGCGCACCTGTCGTCAGTGAGTTAATGTGGGTCGCAAGACAGCCAAAGGCCGACAGCCGGAGACCTCCTTCAAATGTTCCTTCTGTGACGTCCCTCTCTGCCATCACAATGACTGCTTCCGTGACTATCATGCGGCAAATACGGTAGAAACCATGGATCAAGAATAATGTTTTACCATATTGGTGACATGTGACAGTGGTGACACTCACCTTCCTGCTGTGTGACCAGAAACCACATTAGAGTGTAAATAATGGATTTTACTTCTTTCTGTGACTGTGTATAGTCCGGTGTTAAAAATCATTAAGTAGTGACAAAAACACATGTTTTAGGATGAAAAAAAAAAAAACTATAAAGTTACCTACCTGCCGCATGTTTGAGTGTGTGACAATCATGTGACACTTTGTGACACCCCAGACTGGATTTACTGAACCAGGACTGCTGTTTACAAAGGTGAGGTAGGCCACCCTTTGATGATTTATACTAACAAATACATGCCGACAATGTTATTGTCTGTCTGGTGTATCATAGTAACATTGTCAACGTTTGATGTCCCATGTTTTTGTGACAAACAGGGTGACAATGATACCAACATGCATCCCAAACATGTGACTTCTCTGCATTATGAAATATGATGCATTAGGATTTTGCATATTAAATTTGACAGCATTGCAGTGGAAACTTTGTCCACTACAGCCTTTCAAAGGCAGTAGGTGAGTTTTAGGTTAAATTTCTCAATACAATACAAACACTAGGAGCAGTTCTGGGCTGGAAATGCAAATGCTAGAGGTTTTTAAGTATGCGGTGCGTGTTTTGCTGTCTGACTCCCGTTCTCAAAGTTTGGATGCGTGTAATAATTAGTCCCTTCACACACCCACACCATACGCACATGGATAGCCAGGCAACACACGAGTTAAATTTTTTTTCTTTATAATTATGACTTCAATTATCAGATATCAGCGTTTATATTACATATCTTGATATCACTCACAGATCTCGCCGGCGCCGTCCACAGTGTCTCACATATACAGTCAACACACTCGGTTCCACAGTACTCAAGCCACAGTCTACAACACTAAAAGAACGTAAAGAAGGATAACCAAGGTCCCCACACAATAAGCACGGCTGTTCATAAACACAAACGACGAAGAAGAAAGAAACATGTTCTCCACACAGCAAGCACAATAAATTACGTTGAACTATCAGAAGAAGAACCGCAGATTCACATTCACAAAAGCACATTAATCCATAGCAGCAGAAGAACCGCAGATCCACAATGCAAAGCAATCCATAGAAGAAGAACTGCAGATTCACAAGGCACAGTAAACCATTGAATCCCCGGCGAACACGATTTCAGCAAAGTTCCATATAACACAATAAACTTCGATTCGACGTGTAGTTGATCTAAAAAAAAAATTAACTAACTTCTCCGTGTATTGATATTACAATGTTTTCACATCAATAACCAGCCCACCGACACACATGAGGTGGTACAATTAGCGCACATAAATTTTCTTGTAGGAGTTTTTAGTTTGTCGGCGACACAGCCTTCACAACAATTTTATAACAAATACATTTCCTGGTACATATTTCACTGGTACCGTCATCCAAAGTATCGCACATACACATTGACCATCGACGCACTACTGACTTGACAGTCAGCCTCTCCACATAGTAACACTACGGAGAAAACGACGATTTAAACAAAATAAAATAGGCTGGACACCCAAGCCTCGGCCGTTAGTTCTGCTCTCTCTCTCTCGTCAATATTATTATTTTCGTCATGTAGATACCTATGTCATTTTAAGTTGACGTCATAATTTACGTTGACGTCACAATACTCCCCCTCCTCAAACAAAAAACAACAATGACCGAATTTTTTTTTGAAGAAGAAGAAGTAAACAAACAGCAGAATACACAAACCCAGAAATCACACATCGACTCGACGGAAAACGAAGCCGCTCACGGAAGCAGCAGTTCATGGAATCCTTCCATGAACCCCCACACACACAGAAGAACACAAGTTGTCGTCCCAACGAACTCTGATCCCTTTGACATGCTAGCTTGTTGCTGACCTCACGGACAGCCTCTCCATACCCACACAGGGTAGAGACTACACATATCTACTGACCACTCGGTCAGCCTCTCCATACCCCAACAGGGTAGAGATAACACATATCTACTGACCACTGACCACTTGGTCAGCCTCTCCATACCCCCACGGGGTAGAGACAATGTCTAAACATTCCCGCTCAATAGTATTGTACGCCTTCTCACGATTCAGCAACTTTCGACTAGCGAACACGACTAGAGTGAAGAACATCATCATTCTACTGGAACAATACAGCACCCAAACCAGCAGAACTAGTATCAGTCCTGAGAACAAAAGGATTACCCAATCTAGGTAACAACACACAGGTGCAGAGGACAAGATCCTTGAATCTTTCTCAGAGCTTCAACACACTCAGGAGTCCAAGAAATAGACATGAAATCAATGCAGAAACGACAAGTACAATATTTCTTCCTGACGAACACAACTGGGGATGCATACGGACTATTCGATGGCTCAGTGATACCAAGATCCAACATGATACCAGTCTCTCTCTCTAACAACAGTCTTTTTCGCATAACATTTCTTTCTAACAGGGACATCTGTTGTAAGAGGGATCTGTAATAGTACATCACCTGAGAAAGAACCTTGGTTTGGGAGTCAAAATGTCCTGAAAATCATCAAATGTTACACGCAACTCCCTGGTACTTTTGTCAGACAAAGTACAATCAAACTGTACAGAACGAACATCTTCATCTTCATCTGGCATAGAAGACGCCATCGGAACAGTTAAAGTAGGAATAAAGCGTCATCACAGTCCTGGACGACGACACCAACTGTACGAACCACTTTACGAACAGTACAAAAACAGACTCCGGAGAGGGATCCACAAAAAGACCAACTCCTGGAGAACACTCAAGAGAAAGCTGTTCCTGCTCACAAGCCAAAGGTGCTATCTCTGACCCAGGCACTGAAGTACCTTGTGAAAGAAACGACTGTAGGTACAACATCAGAAGTAGACACAGCAGACACATCAGAAGACGCTAACTGAAAGCAAGACTTCAATGACTCATCCTTCTGTTTCTGAACAAGATCAGAACGGGAAATGTTCAGATCATCAGGGGGATCTGACACAAAGGCTTTTTTTTGTCCACAACATGCTTATCTCTAGCCCTCGTAACGGCGGCTAAAGAGAAAGGTTCACCAGATACATCACTAAACTCACCGCTCACAGAAACTCCAGGAACATTACCCACAATGAGATCTGCGACAGGGCTATCCAAGACACAACAAGTCAAATCGCCCACAAAATAAGGACAACTGACTGAAACTGTAGCCAGTGGAAACTCATCCACACGACCACCAAAAACAAACACACTTCACTGTGGTTCCTAACATCTGACTGACTGTCAGAAACTAACCCGCTTGCGAACGCACAAATGGTAGCACCAGTATCACGCAGAACAGAACTCAAAGTGCCATTCACAGAACCAGACTCCAAATGCAATTTGCCTGTGAACTCACCAGCAGGTAGACAAGACAAAAAGAAGAATCAAGAACAGCAACAAGCACTGGACTGTATGCTGACAGCTGAGTTCTTGGCAACAGTGGAGTTACTAACCATGAAAGGACATTCATCATCTGGGTGGCTAAGGGTGCAAATTTTCTACAGGGGGTTTCTACCTGACTTCCATGGACACCTAGCAGCTACATGTCCTGTCATTTTTACACAAAAAACACACAACACTTGCAAACTGATCAGAAGCACTTCCTGAGGGACTCTTACTGCCAGAGGTATGACGGGCGCCACGACCACGATAACGGCTACCGCCAAAGTTATTTCCACGACCAGCTGAGTAACCAAAGCTCTGATGACCACAATAACAGCTACCATCAAAGTTACTTTCATGATCAGCTGAGGAACCAGAGTAGTGGCCACTGTTTTGAAAGTAGAGTATCTGTTTTTTTCCTCTGTCAGACTGACCACAGTATGGAGTTCTATCAGACTGACCAGGATATGGATTTCTATCAAACTGACCAGGAGTTTTGTACCCAACAGAAGCAAAAATGTTTACATCGGCTTTCCTAGAAAGCACCTTAGTGGGATGAGCATGTCTGTATGACTCTGCAGACTTGATCATTTCATCAAAAGTTTTCACATCCTTTTCGCACAGAAAAGTAGCCAAGTCCTTAGAGATACACTCCAAAAACTGCTCACGCAAGATAAGATCCACCAGACCTTCAAAAGACTTATCACTTTTTGACAAAGAGACCCAACGGTCAAACAAACGCCTAAGTTCAACTGCAAAGGTCTCGAAAGGTTCATCTGAGCTAGGTTTAGCTTCACGAAAACGCTTACGAAAACCATCTGGAGTACATTGAAATTTTTTCAGCAAGCTCTCTTCAAAAAAGCTCGTATGACACAACATTATTTTCAGCGAGACTGTGATAGAGAGTTAAAGCGGAACCCTCAAGTAAAGCTGAAGGTGTGACCCACAAATCCTCTGACCAACCTAAGGAACGAGCATGGGTTTCAAAACGAAACAAGTAACTGTCTATATCATCAGTTCTTTCTTTAAAAGGGGGCAACTTAGGAAACGTAGGGCGAGGGGCGTTAAACCTGGGAAAACCAGAACCCTGACTCTCACTGTCCTGTCCTGAGACCGCACTCTGCTGAGAAGTAACTTGAAACTGTATTCTTTAGTTTTTCCTCTCTCTCTTGCATTCTTTTTTTTTTCTCTTCTTGCATTCTTTTGTTTCCTCTCTTTTGTTTCTTTTTGTTTTTCTTTCTTGCATTCTTTTTTTGTTTTCTTGCATTCTTTTTGTTTCCTCTTCCTCTTGCATTCTTTTTTTTTCCTCTTGCATTCTTTTTTTTCCTCTTGCATTCTTTTTTTTTTTTCCTCTTGCATTCTTTTTGTTTCTTTTTGTTTCATCTTGCATTTGTACCTCCTTCAACTGAAATTCTTTAATCCTAATTCTTTCTTCTCTTTCTATGTCTTGGGCAATACATTTGTCAACATAGTCCAGCAGAGCCTGTCCCTCCAGACCACATACCTTACCTCGTTGTAAATATTTAGCGAAAACTTTGTCCTCGTCCATAGAGGACACAACAGGACTTTCTTCCTTAGCCTTCTGTGCCATTATGAAAATATGAAACAATGTCCTGTGTCAAGCCCGATACACACACTATTTGATCAAATACAAACAATTGCTATCACAAGCAAGAAAGGTTTGAAACCCTTGTCCACTTAAATATATGAATTCCAACGAGGATTTTTTTTTTTTTTTTTTTTTTTTTCAAAAAAACATTTACGACAATCACTCTTAAAAAAAAGACTAAGTATTATCAAAAACCCAACCAACAAAAAAAAATAGAAATAAAAAATGAAACAGGATTTCAGGGATATGGGGGAAAAAAAAAAAACACAATCGGTAATCAATGCCAAATTTTCAGCAACAAGTATAAATCAAGCAATGACATTAGAGTAATAACGAATATAATCAATGTATTGTTGTTGTTGTTTTTTTTTTTTTTTTTTCACACACTAAGCATTCAAAATGAAACAACTAATAATTCTTTAAACTGGTTCAGGGCAGCCATTCACACACTCACGCATTCAAGAGAAAAAGAACCTAAGAATGCTGAAGAAGCAACACAATCCCCAAGTAAAGACAGAAACAGAAATAATCAGAGGGGTAACTGAAGATAATAAAATAAAGCCCACAAAGGAAGGAAGAACTAGGAACTAGGCCCTCGTATCTCCAGAAACTATACAGAAGGAGATACCCCGTTACGCTGGACGGGGAAAAAATAGACACAATCATACAACAAAACAATACAACGCAACTCAATTGTTCCAAAGGAAAGTCTGTGAACGTGACCTATCCTTTTTAACTGGGGCAATTATAAGGGCACAAAACAAATGCTGCCACTAAGGTAATACTGAATTAGTGCAAAAGCAAATGAAATTCAACTTCGGGGTCACCAGATGTTACGGATGGTGTGCGGTGCGTGTTTTGCTGTCTGACTCCCGTTCTCAAAAGTTTGGATGCGTGTAATAATTAGTCCCTACACACACACCCACACCATACGCACATGGATAGCAGGCAACACACGAGTTTTTTTTTTTTTTCTTTATAATTATGCTGCCTGAACCATCAAAAAATATACATTCATGTGAACTGGTACAAATCAACATATGTCACTACATAGCATATAGATCAAGCTATCAATACATAGGAACTTCAATTATCAGATATCAGCGCGTTCATATTACATATCTTGATATCACTCACAGATCTCGCCGGCGCCGTCCACAGTGTCTCACATATACAGTCAACACACTCGGTTCCACAGTACTCAAGCCACAGTCTACAACACTAAAAGAACGCAAAGAAGGATAACCAAGGTCCCCACACAATAAGCACGGCTGTTCATAAACACAAGACGACGAAGAAGAAGAAACATGTTCTCCACACAGCAGCACACAATAAATTACGTTGAACTATCAGAAGAAGAACCGCCGCAGATTCACATTCACAAAGCACATTAATCCATAGCAGAAGAACCGCAGATCCACAATGCAAAGCAATCCATAGAAGAAGAACTGCAGATTCACAAGGCACAGTAAACCATTGAATCCCCGGCGAACACGATTTCAGCAAAGTTCCATAGAGAACACAATAAACTTCGATTCGACGTGTAGTTGATCTAAAACAAAAATTAACTAACTTCTCCGTGTATTGATATTACATGTTCACATCAATAAACCCAGCCCACCGACACACATGAGGTGGTACAATTAGCGCACATAAATTTTCTTGTAGGAGTTTTACGTCTTTGTCGGCGACACAGCCTTCACAACAATTTTATAACAAATACATTTCCTGGTACATATTTCACTGGTACCGTCATCCAAAGTATCGCACATACACATTGACCCATCGACGCACTACTGACTTGACAGTCAGCCTCTCCACATAGTAACACGGACGGAAAACGACGATTTTTAAACAAAATAAAATAGGCTGGACACCCAAGCCTCGGCCGTTAGTTCTTGCTCTCTCTCTCGTCAATATTATTATTTTCGCTGCCAGCGCCTGGTGAATGACTAAGCAGTTTATGGGGGCAGCCATGATTACCATGGGAACGGAGATCTCACAAGAATGTGACTCTGTTTTTTCTGCTCATTTCTGCTTCCTTTTGCAACAAACCGCATGTCGATCAGTGCTACGGTTGCAGAGTTATTGGATTTTCAAGTTTGCCCAGCAAAGTAGCGTTTGTCAGCATGGCTGCAGAAAGTTTTTGGTGTTCCATCATGGCAAACAGTGACAAAGAGGAGTCGGATTTTGAAGTCCTGATTTACGCAAGACGAATTGCTGAAAGTGCAGCCTGCCGATGAAAGTAACCTAGATATCGATTGGGATGATGTGGTGCATTTCATCATGATTCATCGGAATCCAGTTTCGGCATGACGAAGAAGCACCGGTGCTACAAGAGCATGAAGTTTCTGGTACGTGGTCCAATTCATTGAGTGATTTTGAAATTGATCAATTTTGTGAAGATGTATGGTCAAAAACATGATTTGCCGGTCGATGCTTTGCCTCTCAATTATTTTCATCTCCTTTTACCAGAATAATTTTTTCAGACCTTGGCTGAAGAAACAAATCGCTATGCTCAGCAAGTTCAGGAAGAGAAGGAAAAACTAGATTCGAAACAGCGTGCAGCAACAGCAGAAGAAATGAAGCTGTATATTGCTATGGAATAATGAAGGGACTACACAAGCTGCCAAGACAGAGACTGTACTGGTCTAGTGATGACAGACTTCATGTTCCTGCTGTCTCAACACTGATAAGAACAGGTTCACCGAGACTGGACACTATTTGCATTTGAATGATAGGACAAAATGTATTTCCACACAGTCAACCTGGGTATGACCCCCTTCTCAAGGTATGACCACTCACTGAAATCTTACAACAAAAATTCCCAGATCATTACAAGCCGAATAGGGGAAATAAGCATTGATGAAGCAATGGTCAAGTTCAACGGCAGGCTCCACTTCAAGCAGTACATCAGACAGAAAGCCTACTCCTTGGCGGTTGAAAGTCTGGTGCTGCTGTGACCCAAGAAACGGCTGCCTCCTGAACTTTGATGTCGATACGGGCAAGACGAACCACACTGCCAGAGGCAAGTCCTGTTTTTGTTTTTGTTTTTTTTTTTTTCAAAAGATTGCATATATTTTCTTTTTCTCTTTTTTTTTTTTTTTTTTTTGGAGTGTGTATGGTGTGTATACGCCTCATACAAGCTTGTGCATAAAAAACATGCATGCATAGATGTATTACAGTGTGTGTGTGTGTGTGTGTGTGTGTGTGTGTGGAAGAGAAAGAGGTTGTGTGATGAACAGGAATGTCTGATCATCTGCAGGGGGTCTGGGCCATCATGTTGTCACCACTGCTGGGAGAAATTATCTGGGGAAGAATCACTCCTTCTTCTTCGATAATTTCTTCAGCAGTCCAGACCTCACCCAGGACCTTCTTCAGCAGAAGACCTACTCCTGTGGGACATGCCAACAGGGAAGGCTGGCCCAAGGATCTGGTCTTCAATCAGAAGACCAAAAGAACCAGAGGATGAAGACGGGCGAGACACGGATGCGGCAGGACGGTGTGATGGTGGCGACTGCCTGGCAGGACAAACGGATGGTCAGTGTCCTGTCTTCAGGCATTCCACCATACATGGGGACAGCACTGTGACAGTCAGGCACAGGTGTGTTTCATTTCTTTCCTTTTATTCAGTTATCTTGATTTGTACTTGTTACATTTGCACCTGACAAAGACTTGGCAGGTAAGTTTGCTGTACATTTGTTGAGCAGTAAATTACTCAAAGATATTTTGTAAGTAATGAAACTGTTATTTTGACATATTTCAAATTATTACTGTTATTTTGATACTGTTACAATTATTCTTGGCTCTGTGTGTGTGTGTGTGTGTGTATGTGTGTGCGTGTGTGTGTGTGTGTGTGTGTGTGTGTGTGTGTGTGTGTGTGTGTGTGTGTGTGTGTGCGTGCGTGTGTGTTGCAGGACCCAGGTTGAAAAGGAGATTCCACTGCCCATCCTGGCATACAACCGCAACATGGGAGGCGAGGATTCCTTTGACCAGCAAAGGGGCTACTACAGTGTGGGGCAGCAGCGTCGAAAGTGGTGGAGGTACCTCTTCTGGTTTTTTGTGGAGGCAACCATCATCAATCCCTTCATCATTTTCAAACACACCACACTGCCTCGCCTTCGCTGCCGGAAGCTGCACGACCCGCTGTACTTCTGTCTTGGACTGTACGACGGTCTCATCAAAGGTAACATTGTCACCAAGCGGCAAGCGCAACATCCAACGTCCTTTGCTGGGTGCGCCATTTCCGACCCTGCGGAGCACTCCATGACCAGGATGGTCGGCCAGAAGAAGAACTGCGTCCTGTGCCAGCAGCACAGTCGACGTGCCCAGAGTGGACGGGGTGTCCAAACTGTGTTTGGATGTGTGCTGTGCAAAGTGCACCTCTGCAAAGGGGCCAGTGCTTTGCTGAATTTCATGCAAAGCTTCTGAAGTGAAGGCCTGTGCGGTGAAGACCTGAAAGTTTGTGATCCTGATACTGTGACAGATATGTATAATTTTTTCTTTCTTTCTTGTTTGTGTGTTATTACTCTGTTTCGTTTTGTAAAGAGGCATGTAAATAATCATTTTAATTTTGCTGCCTGCAAACCTGTTCTGAGCGACATAGGTAGATGGTGTGTGTGAACACAGGACACTTGCATTGATATTTTTGTGTTTTGTTTGTGAAAATTGTGTATATGTGAAAAGACGAGTGAAGGTAAGTGTCAACGCAAAACACAAAGTGGGTAAGTGAAATTTCATCTTTAATTTTTTTTTTTTTTAAATACAGGGGCACAGTAAACATCATCACATCTGTTTACAAAGCAAGAACACATTTCACAGAACATTAAAACACTCTCATCTCTACATATCTTTTCTTGCTTCAGGTGTGGTAAAATTATGCAGTTATGTCCCTTACCATATGATTTCAGTCTAAGTAAGGCCAGTAAGGTGCATAGAGAAGAGGGTTATATTAATTTAATATTCAAATCCCAATTCATTGCTGTACAAATGCAGTTTAATTCATTTTGTAAGCAAGATTTGTAGATGAAGAGAACTATTATTTTCACGTGCATCTTACAGACATGGAAATTTGATGCTGTCGTTTGTGATCAAATTAGAATTGTCGTCTGCACGTAAGTTGGAAGGTCATTAATGAATGCATTGAACAGTATTGGATAGGCCTGTTTCCCTTAAAAAAAAAAAGCTCTAAAGAAGGGTGTCTTATAACAGAATTGTCTATCTGCTTCTTTTGCACAAATTTCAGTAATATTACATAACACATATGTGTACGTGTGCACACATGTGTTGTGCGTGTGTGTGTGTGTGTGTGTGTGTGTGTGTGTGTGTGTAGCAGTATGGCAAGAGAAGGGGAGCGAGTTGCCCATTGTGTTTGTATGAAGCCTTGAACCCTCCACTGTAACCAGTTGTGATGTGTGTCATTCTGATTCTGTGTAGGGAAGATGGGGAAAGAAGGGCACGTGGTATTGAGGAAGGAGGATGGGTTGGGTGAAGATGCGGGGTGGGGGGGGGGGGGGGGGGGGGGGGGCAGAAAGTGAAGAAGGATGCGGGGGGAAAGGTGCATCCATGTAAATGATGAGAGGAATGAGTTTTCTCTACCGTATTAATTTCGCAGATTTAATGCACTTTTGTGACAAATAATTATCAGCGAATTCTGTGTCAGCAGACAGGAATGTATGTTGCATTCAGCAACTGAAGAAATATTTTTGAGACTCAAAGGTCGATTTTTTTTTTCTTTTTTTCTTTTTTTTTTTCAGGAATCGGGAACCGGGTGCGGGGGGGCAAAAACTGTACTAAAAGCTGAACCCCTACATCCATGCTGGCATGATAAATGGCAACATCAGAGAAATTTGCCAGTCTGCTTGGGGAGAATGGCCCAAGTTGTGCTCACAGAAACTTCTTGTGACAACAACACATTGATATACAAATTATTGCAAAACTATGAAAAACACTAACATGAGTTAACACTATTTTTTAACATAAAACACAATGTAAAACACAATGTAAAAACACACCAGTGCACTGTGCATTCACAGACACAGAAAACAGCTCACATGTCACAACGCATAAGCCAAACACAGGTAGTCTGGTAAAATACGGGAAACAACTGTCGCAGCCTAAGCCTATGTCATGAGCGAAATCTGTGGTTATATTCTTTTCATTTTTTTTTTTTGGGGGGTCCTGCATTCAGTGCGTATCTTACAGGTCTACAAACATACCAGCTGGATATCAATTAATCAATTAAACTGTTCATTCCTTTATTTACCTTTCTAATTAGTTCCTTCCTTTCTTCATTTCTTACTGGTTTCATTTATGTTTTCCCTAATCTTTTCTGTGTTTGTAAGGGCTTAGGGCTCTGTAAGATTAAGTGCCATTAATGATAATTATAATCATCATTATTATTCGTTTTACTTATTCCTTCTTTCATTTATTTTTTTTTATTTTTTTACTTATTTATTCTTTCATTTATTTGTTTATCATGACCATTCATGTATTCATTCATCATTTGTTTGATTTTCGTTTTGTGCGAGTTGATGAACGTGTTCAAATAAAGAGGGATACGATATCTCCAACAAAGAGAACAGATTCTATATTTGATGGGTGGGTTGTCTATTTGTGTTCATCTGGACCAGCTGCGATGAGGTGGGAACGGGAGGCGGGGGACGGGGCAGAAGGGACGATCCAGGAAAAGAGGGGGGGAGGGGGGCATTCCATTCTGTCCCACACACACACACTCTGTTTAATCACACCCACACACACACACACACAATGAACACACACTCAAAAGACAAAAACTGACCTGTCACTAGGAACCTCATCAAAGAGGATGAAAGCCTCAGGATTAGGACCAGCACCGAGCAGCTGCACCAGACAGGAAACTTCCTTATTAACATCATGGATGTCGCAGCTATGACAGAGGATGTTTCCAGCTGGTGGTGGTGCTGCTGCTGTCCCCAGCATTCTTGTCAGCTGCTCCTTCACCAAGATGGTCAGTGCTGTATTGACAGACTCACTAACAATGACCACTTGCCTCCCCTGCCTCGCCCACTGCAGGGCCTTCAGTACCAGCACCACGGTTTTCCCGCAGCCTGGTGGACCCTGCAGGTACAGGTATTGTGGCTCTGGCTGCCTGTTGAGCAGAGCCACCTGCTGGGGCGTGAGGACAAGGGAAACAAAGCGCAGGGCAGTTTCGGCCACAGCCTCTCCGAAGGTCCTCAACACCTTTCGTGGATGGCCAGCTGTGGGGATGTCGACCGTGCTGGCCGGTCCACAGAACCTGTTACAGTCCACACACACACACACAACACTGTTTCACACACACACACACACACACACACACACACACACACGCACACACACACACACACACACATCTGTGTATGATGAGAGAGAAAGAGCTCATCTGTGGAGAGAGAGAGAGAGAGAGAGAGAGAGAGAGAGAGAAGATAAGATAATGTTGCTTATAGCCCAGCCAACCGCACAGGGCCATATCAGGGCTGTCACCACATTAAAATCAACTCACAGGGTTATTCATTTACACAATTCTTTTTAAAATGCATCGTCTAAAAACTCAACCAAAACTTTGTTAAAAATCTTTCCACTGTAAAATCTCAGATCCGATGAAAAATGTTAACCTCTTTCAAGAACTCAAAGATTGCGTCAGACAGAACATCTCTGAACAAGGTTTTCATGGAATCTGCTGTAAAATGTTTGTGTCTCACATCGTGCAAGTCCCAACACTCTAAAAGAATATGTTTAATTGTGAGTGGCACATGACATGGAATGCACCACGGAGCTTCTTCACTCTTTAAAAGGTAGGAATGGGTAAAATACGAATGGCCGGTGTGCAGCCAGCACAGAACTGTTTCTTCTTTACGACCACCAGACGAAGATGAGATGAACTCCTTTAGGTTTGGACGGATCTGAAAGAGTTTGTTATCCGTCTGTGTATTCCAATCCTCCTGCCAGAGGTCTCTGACATAATCGTTAATTTGGGGTTTCAGATCTGAGCAGGGATATATATGTTGGACATTTTCTCTCTTGTGGCATTCTTGGCCAAACGATCAACCATTTCATTCCCTCCGATGCCAACATGACCGGGAACCCAAGCCAGAAGAATGTTGTAACCCTCCACTTTCAACCTGGTAAAAAGTTCAAAGAAGTGTAAAAGTTCGGGATGCTGGAGGTTGCGGCCAGCTATGGCCTCCAAAGCTGACAGCAAATCCGACAGAACCAGAAAGCCCCTCTTCGTAGACTGTGAAATCATTCAACCTCAGTGCCAGAACCAGAGCTGTAACTTCAGCAGAGTAAGCAGAAGCATCTAAAGGAATATGTTCTAACAGTGTTTGAGAAGGAGCACCAGGGCAGTAGGCTGCACAGGCCACTCCATCTTCAGACTTAGAACTGTCAGTGAAAATTTTCTGATAGGATGGGAGTTTTGAACAGAGGTCAGCGTACAACGCCTTGTATGCCAGAGAGCTGGTGGACTCTCTGTGAAAAGCTGCAAGATCAAAACGAATCTCTGGTGTGAAAAAGATCCACGGAGGCTGATCTGGAAACTTGGAAAAATCGGACACAACTCCTAGGTCTAGACCTGCATTCCGCGCGCGTCAGGCTGCATACGAAGACCAAACGGTGGAATACAGTTAGGGGGTTTTTTTCGAATCTGCTTTGGAACTGAGGGTCAAAGACACAGTCATAGGCAGGGTTTTCCGGTTCCGAGAACAGTCTGATATAGTAATTCAAAGAGAGTTTCAGCCTGCGGTTGGACAGTGAGGGTTCACCTACCTCTGCGTACAGGCTGTACACAGGGGTGGTGCGGAATGCTCCAAGACAGAGACGAAGCCCTTATTGGTGGATAGGGTCCAAGAGGTTTAGATAAGAGGGTCTTGCAGAGCTGTACACAGCAACAACCATAGTCCAGTTTGGAACGGACCAAGGCTCTGTCGAGGTGCAGCAAAGTTTTCTTATCAACGCCCCAGTCAGTGTGTGCTACGACCCGCAGAATATTCAGAGCTTTCTGGCAAGAGTTTTTGAGGTGTTTAATGTGGTTGAGAAAGTTGAGTTTTTGGTCAAAAATAACTCCAAGGAATTTGGCCTCTCTGACAGCTGGAATGGGAGATTTCCCTATTTTGATTTCAGGATCTGGAAAAAAAACTGACGAAAATTATGGAAGTGAATGCACTGTGTCTTCGTAGGAGAAAAAGTGAAGCCATTTTCATCCGCCCACTGATGAATTTTATCCACACAAAGCTGGAGCCTGTGCTGGACACTCGGGTACAGGCTTCCAGTTGCATAGACAGCAAAATCATCCACAAACAATAAGCAGTCTGAACCCTGCTGAACTGACTTGACATGTTGTTAATCTTGATGCTGAAGAGGGCAGGAGACAGTTTGCTCCCTTGTGGAACCCCCAACTCCTGCTCATGAACATCAGAGAGTGTGGTGCCAACCCAGACCTGAAACTGTCGGTCTGCCAAACAATTCTGAATGAAAAGTGGAAGACGACCCTGAAAACCAAGATCATGGAGATCATGAAGAATTCCAGATTTCCAGGTGGTATCGTAGGCTTTCTCCAAGTCGAAGAATATAGCCACTGCGTGGTGTTTGTTCAGAAAGGCATTCCGAAGCGTAGATTCCAGACAGATCAAAATGGTCCACTGTAGTATGATGTTTACAGACACCACACTGTTCTTTCGCCAGAAGGCTGTCGGTTTCGAGTTTCCACATGAGTCTAACATTGACCATTTTCTCCATCAATCTATAGACACAGCTGGTCAAAGCTATTGGACGGTAGTTTGATGGGTTGGAGAGATCTTTTCCAGGTTTGGGAATAGGAATGATGAGGGCTTTTCGCCAAGATGGTGGAAAGAATCCAGTAGTCCATACATGGTTGTATACATGTAGCAGGATGTGCAGACCTTTTTTGCGGAAGATGTTTCAAAAGTTTATAATGGATTTCATCTATACCCAGAGAGGAATCGTTGCAAGAAAGTAGGGCGGATTTCAATTCATTTAAAGTGAAAGGAAGATTTGTAGTCTTCCATGTTGTCTGACGAAAAGTTGCAGGGTGATTTTTCTTTAAGGGCTTTGTTTTTGACAAAAGTGGCTGACTTGTTAGAAGAGGAGGAATTCTTTTCAATGGTTGAAGCAAGCAGATTAGCAACTGCTTTTTTTCTCTGTTATTAAAGAATCAGAAAACTTGAGATGGTTTACAGTGGGGCAGGTGTTCTTCCCTTTAATTTTCTTGATGATTTTCCACACTTTTTTCTTCGATGTTTTGGATGTGAGACTTGAGCAAAACTGTCTCCAAGATAAACGTTTACTGGTCTTATAAATGTGTTTGGATTTGGCCCTCAGTTTCTGATGTGCTCGGACGTTGGGCATCGAGGGTCTGCAAGAGACCCGACGTTGAGCTCTTTTACGGGTTTTTGTTAATTTTTTTGCACTCAGAATTGAAACAAGGAACTTTTGCATTAGGGGCTTCTTGGAGGATGTCTGGATGGTTGACTTTGCGCAATTCAGTATGAAATCTGAAAGACTTCCTGCTGGATCGTCACTTTGCAGGATCTTGTTCTCTTCCAGATCCATAAGAAATTTAGTTGCAAAGAGGTCCCAATCTGCTTTGTTGAAATTGAGGTGTTCTGGCAAAGACTCACTCTCTGCATTCGTACACCGAAGCAACAACAGGAAAGTGGTCACTACCATGCAGGTCCTCATCAACCTCCCAAACAAAATCCCAAAACAAAGATGGGTCACAAACAAAAGATCCACACAAGATGTGGTGCCATTAGCGGAGTGAAAGTAAGCTCGCGATTTCCTATTCAAGGCACACAGATCAAGCTCCGAAAACACTTCCTCTAAAAGCAGACCCCGTGGTGAAGATCTCTCACTTCCCCATAGAGGAGAGTGGCCATTCAGATCACCCAACAGCAGGAAGGGTCGAGGAAGCTGCTCCAAGAGCGAAATGAGGTCCCATTTGGTGACGCAGATGTTTGGAGATAAGTACAAACTACAGATAGTAACTGTTTTGTGGAGAGTAACCCGAGCTGCCACTGCCTGAAGCGGAGTCTGCAGAGCAACTGGGCTGTACAGAACAGAGTTGTGAATGAACAAGGCAACCCCACCAGAAAACACCATGTTCATGTAGATTTAGAAAACTGTAGCCAGAAAGTGAAAAATTTTTTGTCAGACTTCAGAAGAGTTTCTTGGAGGGCAATTAGCATCGGCCTAGCTTTGCGGGCACAACAGCTGCAATTCTTCATAATTGGAAGACAGTCCCCTGATATTCCATTGTATGATTGAATCCATTGTGGATGAGTCCGTCATAAAAGAAATATGGTGAAGGAAAATAAATCTCGTAACTCTTCACAGCAAGTTCCTTTCATTCCATGTCGACATCATCTAGATCCAAGAGAACTGCAAATCTGTTGGTATTTCTCTCTCCGCTTTTTTCTCTCGATCTGATAAAATTATATTCGGCGCTTTCTTTTTAGGCGACGACTTGGTCTTTCCTCCAGAACTGCCAGCTCCCTTGCTGACAGCTGTTGGGTGCCCTTTGGAGGATTTTGAGGGGGTGGTCTTGTCTTGCACTTCAACGACTTCGACTCTCTGCTGCCCTGAAGGGCCTGTAGGTCTTTTGCCCCCTGATGGTCTGGGGGCGGGAGTAGGCTTCGAAGACTGAATCATATCTGAAGGCGATGGCTGCTGGGGTTCATCGCATGCAGTGGTTCCGCCTGAGGCTACAGACTTGGTTTCTCTCTCTCTCGGCAAACGAGGATTCGACTGTCTGCACTCCGATGCGGACTGTTGTTGGCTTCCTTACTGCAGCTGCAAACGAGAGCCCAGCAGTTGGTTGACTTTTCATAGCAATCTTTTTCGCCTCAAAAAACATGACTCACTGTTCAGTCTTTATTCTCTGAATTTCCTTTTCCTTTAACCAGTGTGGGCAGGTCTTTGACGATGATGGGTGCTTGCCTCCACAGTTGGCACAGAGTGGTGGACTGTTACACGCACCCTGGTGGACTGGCTGGCAGCAGGTACCACACACCTCTTCTTCTGTGCATCTATCCCTCACTATCCCTCTGGCCGAACCTCTGGCACTTGAAACAGCGCAGAGGGGACGGGATGCAGAGCAACACTGAGACTCTCAGGTAGCCCACCGTGATCGACTCAGAAGAGAAGTTGAGCAGAAGGTCAAGAAAAGGGTGTCAGCTAGAAGTCTGTCATTGCCTTTGCACACAAGTACAAGATGAACGTGGGTCACTCCCTGCAATGCCAGTTCTGACTTGATTTCAGCCTCCGACACTCCTCTCAGATCTCTGCACCGGATTACTCCCTTCGAAGAGTTGAGAGATTTGTGTGGAGACACCCTGATCGGTCGATCAACCAACATTGTCAATTTCAACAGCATCTCTGAGTGCAGCTTGGAAAAGCACTCAACCAGAAGTGACCCATTCCTCAATCTCTTGACGCTCTTTGGCTTCCCGCCGAGGCCACTGATTCCCTTCGCCATCACAAAAGGACTCAGGCCCGACAGAGGTCTATCTTCATCCACTCCCTCAACAATCAGCCAGCTGGGCCAGAAGCCAGAAAGGGTTCTTGTCTCATGCTCTGAATCTGTGTCCGTATCCGTTTCTGAATCCTGCCTGTGTCTTTTTTTTTTTTTTCAGGAGCCATGTTGTATTCATTAAAATTCATCTCTCTCGATTCCCACCTGCCATCGAGTCCCAACAAGGGGGATGCCCATTTTATACGGAATTCCAGTATATCAGGGCACCAGGACTTCAAAGAGAGATATACACAGGCCTGAAAGTGTCCCTGCCACAGAAGCTCCCCAAAACCCGTTTGACCCGAGCCGCCGCCTTCTAGCCTCAGCTAGGGCATGCACGCAACCAGCCGCTTGATCGAAGTGGGCCACTTCGACCACCTGTCTAGAGGAAGTCCAGGCCAAAGAGAGGTGTGTTGACTTGATGCACCGCAGTCACATCAGCAGTCTCAACCTCCAGGATCCTATTCTCCCCCATCACAGGACGCACCGCACGGCAAACACGGTGGGCCTCAAGAAGAGCACAGAGAAAAGAAGAGTGTGGAAAAGAAGATTTGAAGGGGAGATGAAGATAGAAAAGAGCCAAATAAGAAAGCAGAAGATAAAAGGAAAAAGGTGGTTACTATTAGTCTGGACCCTCACCCTTAGCCTATCTGACATGGGGGCCCTACCAAGGGCATCAACTCTTTCCACGTTATGCTTAGGCCAGACAGCAACTGCACTTTTCAGGCCTAGAAGCATTACAAAAAAAAAAAAACTAGCCTATCTTCAAGTATTGATGCCCCACCAGCAAAGCCTAAGGGATCACGGGACCACGCAAGCCCTCCGACCACGGCAAGGTTGCAACCCCCGGAGAGGGGACAGAGAGAGAGAGAGAGAGAGAGAGAGTAGTTGAAATATGACTGTGTTTTTACACCTAGATAACAGGGCGAATTCTTGTCCTTCTTAGATACTTTGACCCGAGGTAGACTCTGTGCTCAAAATTATGTTTTTTTTGAGTTTTTCTTTTTTTTTTTTTCCATCTGTTTCCTCCACATGTTTGGAGTTCCCAGTTTGCAGAAAGTGAGCAAAATATATGGAGTCTGAGTCTCTCAGGCAGAGGCGTAGTGTTGTTCCACTAAGGAATCTGAGGCAGAAAGAGTCGTTTTGATATCACGAGGTTCTAAAACATAAGAGACGGTCCCTGAAGAAGCCCTCCAGAGCCGGTGAACTATTGGAAATGGAAGAAGCAAAATGAAAAATGAAACAAAAGAAACGATTCTACAACAGGCAATGGACTCCCTTTTTCATTCTCCGTGTGATCAAACCTTCTAACTGGTGCAGCAAATCATGTCTATTGGAGTAGTGTGGTGCTGGCTGCTTATGGGGATTGTATTTATCATTTCCTTTGCATGTATGTACATACGTATATATATGTGTGTGTGTGTGTGTGTGTGTGTGTGTGTGTGTGTGTGTGTGTGTGTGTGTGTATGTATGTATGTGTGTGTGTGTATGTATGTATGTACATATGTGTGTGTATGTATGTATGTATGTTTGTGTGTATGTGTGCATGTGTGTATATGAGCAAGTGACAAAAGGCCATCCCAAAAAGCCAACAAAAAGTGGATTTTTCAAAACAGTTTTAATTAACAGCAATTTTGTCCAAAGGAAGACTGATGTTTAAGGGTCATGAAAATATGCATACAAGATAACTCATGCACCTATGTTCTGCTAGTAATGCGATAAGGCATCCGTCGGACCTACTGATTTGTTCTTTATTGCTCAGTTGGAAAAAAAACAGCAACTGCATCCTCTGATGATTTTCTGTGTTGAGGTGCATTTCATGTAATGATACCAAATATACAACCCACATTAGCCCTGTTACCATGATATGGCATTCCTATCTGAAAGTTGTAATGATGTTGCACTGGGCATACCCAAGTATTTCCCAACGATGCAAAAATAACAATTCCCAACGATGCAAAAATAACAATCAGTCATAAAAAAAAAAAGGACATACTTTTCCTTTGAGTACAGTTCTATTGTTCTTGTTATATATTTTACACATAAAGGCCTATAAAACAAGCTAAATAAGTCACAATGATCATGTCGACAGTTCTACTGTTATTATATTTTACACATAAAGGCCTATAAAAAACAAGCTAAATAAGTCACAATGATCATGTAGACAGTTCTCTATTGTTATTATAATTTACACATAAAGGCCTATAAAACAGCATAAAATAAGTCACAATGATCATGTAGACACCTTAAACAGAATCCACCTGACAGTTGTTATGGCCTCACAGTTGGACATACTCAACAAACTGCTCATGTGCTGACAAGAATTAGATTACAGATTTATGATCAAAATGAACAGAAACAGTTTGACAGTAACAGTAATAATAATTTAATAATGATAATAATAATAACTTGTACATTTAGGGCACCCGCTCTCTCTGATAAGCTCAGAGCATTTACAAATCATGTAAAAATACATTTTACAGTTAAAAACATAATTACAAGCTATAAACAGAAAACAAGCAAAATGCATGCACCCATGTAATATAACCACACAAACGGAAGGATGATCATGATGATGGTGACGATGATGATGAAAAGATTTACATAGTGCATAACCTTAAAGCTCTATGCGTGTGCACACAGGCCTAAATGTAAGTTTATGGAAGAGGTGAATTTTAAGTGAAGACTGCATGGTGGACAGAATACAGACAATGAAAATGTGAAACCAAGAGAATGTCGCAACACTAAATGTCGTTCTGACACTTGATGACAAATATGTTTTCAAAATGCTTTAAAACAGGTTACTGGTTAACAAATGTCATTTCACAAGAAAACATGTGGCAAAATTGTTTTGTCTGGTTGGTTTGTTAGTTGTCCTTTCTATTCATTTATCTGAATGTACAAGGACAAATAAATAAGCAGTCATTAAGTCAAATTGTCATGCCACAAATTATAATAAGCAGTCTGAGTGACAATGTTCATCTTTTGATGACAAAAAATGATGACACATGGGAAACAAAGATGTGTAACACATTGGAAACAAAGAAAATGAAGCCTAATACTGTTATGGTACAAGTAGGATCAAAATGATTCTTGTCAACATTTGATTTTTGTTCACTTTCCCAAACATCAACATTAACTGTGACTAACTGCTAACAAAGACACAGTGTCAATGGAAAAACATCATCATCACAGACTTTCCAAAAAGTATTATTCATGGAGCACTTCAATTTACATACTCAACATCTCATAATACTTATGTCAATATTCATGGGTGAACCAACAGTCACATCACCGGAAACCTTGCACAGTGTCAATTTCAGGAGTGAGCAAAATACAGTCACATGCCAACACAAAAGCTCTTTTTTATGTCCTTATCAGACATCTTTGGTCTACTTTTCAATCTGAAACACTCACGGCACTCTGATTGCTCATCAGAGCATTGATCTCCATCTCCACCTTTTCCTTCAAAACACAGACACGTTCCCAGGAAAGATCGTCTTGCAGGGCCAGACATAGAATCCTTTTCGAGACTCCATGAAACTGAGCTGAGCCATCTCTTCCTCCCTGTGCACTTCCAGCACCTGAGCAACACAGCCTTGTCCCTCCCATTCCACTCTGCAGACATCATCCCTCCCATTCCACTCTGCAGGACATCATCCCTCCCATTCCACTCTGCAGACATCACTGGCTTCAACATGTTGTCCCATCCCACTCTGCAGACAACTCACTGGCTTCAACATGTTGTCCGTCCCATTCCACTCTGCAGACATCACTGGCTTCAACATGTTGTCCCATTCCACTCTGCAGACATCACTGGCTTCAACATTGTTGTCCCTCCCATTCACTCTGCAGACATCACTGGCTTCAACATGTTGTCCCTCCCATTCCACTCTGCAGACATCACTGGCTTCCCACATGTTGTCCCTCCCTGCAGACATCATGGCTTCAACATGTGTGTCCATCCCATTCCATTCCGCTCTGCAGACATCACTGGCTTAAACATGTTGTCCATCCCATTCTGCAGACATCACTCCTTCAACAGTCCCATCACTGCAGACTCTCACTGGCTTCAACATGTTGTCCCTCCCATTCCACTCTGCAGACATCTCCACCATTCCACTCTGCAGACATCAACTGGCTTCAACATGTTGTCCCATCCCACCAACTCTGCAGACATCACTGGCTTCAACATGTTTCCCTCCCATTCCACTCTGCAACATGTTGTGGCTTCAACATGTGTCCCTCCATTCCACTCTGCTCGACATCACTGGCTTTCAACATGTTGTCCCTCCCATTCCACTCTGCAGACATCACTGGCTTCAACATGTTGTCCCTCCCATTCCACGTTCTGCAGACATCACTGGCTTCAACATGTTTCCATCCCACTCTGCAGACATCCCACCATTCCACTCTGCAGCTTCACTGGCTTCAACATGTTGTCCCTCCCATTCCCACTCTGCCATCCCGGCTGCAGTCCCTCCATCCACTCTGCAGACTTGGCTTCAACATGTTGTCCCTCCCATTCCACTCTGCAGACATCACTCACTTTGCTTCAACATGTTGTCCTCCTCCCATTCCACTCTGCAGACAATCACTGGCTGTTCAACATCTTGTCCCTCCCTCCCACTCTGCAGACATCATCCTTCCACTCCATTCCACTCTGCAGACATCATCCCTCCCATCCCACTCTTTGCAGACCTCATTGGGCAACATGTTGTCCCTCCCATTCCACTCTGCAGACATCACTGGCTTCAACATGTGTCCACTCTGCAGACATCACTTCCACTCTGCTCCCATTCCACTGGCTTCAAATGTTGTCCATCCATCACTTGTCCATCACTGGCTCCCATGTTCCACTCTGCAGACATCATCCCTCCCATTCCACTGTTGCAGACATCACTGGCTTCAACATGTTGTCAATCCCACTCTGCAGACATCACTGGCTTCAAAATGTTGTCCCATCCCCATTCCACTCTGCAGACATCATCCCTCTCATTCCACTCTGCATACATCACTGGCTTCAACATGTTGTCCCTCCCATTCCATTCTGCAGACATCATCCGTCCCATCCCATCCACTCTGCAGACATCACTGGCTTCAACATGTTGTTCCTCCCATTCCATTCTGCAGACATCACTAGCTTCAAAGAGGGTTTCCACTCTGCCCATGTCCCTCCCATACCTCTGCAGACATCACTGGCTTCAACATGTTGTCCCAGTCACTTTGCAGACCATTCTGCAGACATCACTGCTTCAACATGTTGCTTAAAATTGGTCCCATTCCACTCTGCAGACATCACTGGCTTCACATGTTGTCCATCCCATTCCACTCTGCAGACATCACTGGCTTCAACATGTTGTCCCTCCCAACACTCTGCAGACAGTCCCTTCCAGTCCACTCTGCAGACATCACTGGCTTCAACATGTTGTCCCTCCCATTCAACTCTGCAGACATCACTGGCTTCAACATGTTGTCCCTCCATTTCAACTCTTGCAGACATCATCCCTCCCATTCCACTCTGCAGACATCACTGGCTTCAACATGTTTGTCCCTCCCATTCCATTCTGCAGAATTCATCCCTCCCATTCCACTCTGCAGACATCACTGGCTTCAACATGTCCCTCCCATTCCATCTGCAGACATCATCCCTCCCATTCCACTCTGCAGACATCACTGGCTTCAACATGTTGTCCCTCCCATTCCATTCTGCAGACATCACTGGCTTCAACATGTTGTCCCTCCCATCCCACTCTGCAGACATCACTGGCTTCAACATGGTGGTTCTCAGACATCACTGGCTTCCCTTCCTTCCACTCTGCAGACATCACTAGCTTCAACATGTTGTTCCATCCCATTCCACTCTGTAGACATCATCATCCGTCCCATCCCACTCTGCAGACATCACTAGCTTCAACATGTTGTCCATCCCATTCCACTCTGCCGACATCACTGGCTTCAAACATGTTTGTCCATCCCATTGCAGACTCTGCAGACATGTCATCCCTGCCCATTTCCACTCTGCAGACATCACTGGCTTCAACATGTTGTCCTTCCCATTCCACTCTGCAGAACATCACTGGCTTCAACATGTTGTCCTCCCACATGTTGTGCAACCCTCCCCCCATTCCACTCTGCAGACATCACTGGCTTCAACATGTTGTCCACCCACTCTGCAGACCCATTCCACTCTGCAGACATCACTGGCTTCAACATGTTGTCCCTCCCATTCCACTCTGCAGACATCACTGGCTTCAACATGTTGTCCCTCCCATTCCACTCTGGCAGACATCACTGGCTTCAACATGTTGTCCCTCCCATTCCACTCTGCAGACATCATCCCTTCCCATTCCACTCTGCAGACATCACTGGCTTTCAACATGTTGTCCCTCCCATTCCACTCTGCAGACATCACTGGCTTCAACATGGGGTCCATCCCATTCATTCATCCCTCCCATCCCACTCTGCAGACATCACTGGCTTCAACATGTTGTCCCTCCCATTCCACTCTGCAGACATCACTGGCTTCAACATGTTGTGTCTCCCATTCCCTCTGCAGACATCACTGCTTCAACATGTTGTCCCACTCATCATCCCTCCAGTCCACTCTGCCCATTCTACTCTGCACACTGGGCTTCAACATGTTGTCCCCCCCCACATGCCATCACTGCAACGATGTTGTTCACCACTCATGCCCATCCTCCCAGTTCCACTCTGCAGACATCACTCACTCAACATGGCAAAAAAACATGTCTGCGCAGACTCTGTTTCACCATGTCCATCCCACTCTGCAGAATCACTCGGGCAGAATGTTGTCCCTCCAGTGCAGGTGTGCTTCAACCTCCTGTCCACTGCAAGAAATGAACTCCCATTTCACCTGGCTTCAAACATGTTGTCATTCCCATTCCATTCTGCAGACATCATCCATCCAATTCCACTCTGCAGACATCACTGGCAACATGTTGTCTTCCCATTCCACTCTGCAGACATCACTAGCTTCCACGTGCTTCAAAAGACATGGCTTCAACATGTGTCCATTCCCATTCCATTCTGCAGACATCATCCCCTCCCATTCTTTGCAGACATCACTGGCTTCACATGTTGTCCCTCCCATCCCACTCTGCAGAATCACTGGCTTCAACATGTTGTCCATTCCACTCTGCAGACATCACTGGCTTCACATGTTGTCCCTCCCATCCCACTCTGCAGACCATCCCTCCCATTCCACTCTGCAGACATCACTGGCTTCAACATGTTGTCCCTCCCATTCCACTCAAAAAAACTCACTGGCTTCAACACATGTTGTCCCTCCCATTCCACTCGGCAGACATCACTGGCTTCACATGCCATTCTGTTGAACACTAACAACTGGTGGTGACAGTAGGATCCACAGTGATCTCGACAGGTTCTACATGCCATTCTGTTGAACACTAACAACTGGTGGTGACAGTAGGATCCACAGTGATCTCGACAGGTTCAACATGCCATTCTGTTGAACACTAACACCTGGTGGTGACAGTAGGATCCACAGTGATCTCGACAGGTTCAACATGCCATTCTGTTGAACACTAACACCTGATGGTGACAGTAGGATCCACAGATCTCGACAGCTTCAAACATCCATTCTGTTGAACACTCACAACTGGTGGTGACACAAGGATCCACAGTGATCTCGTGCACTCACAACTAGTGGTGACACAAGGATCCACAGTGGTCTCGACAGACACAGATGCTTCAGGATCAACTAGTGGAACCAAAGGAACAAAGTGGCTGGCTGTCCAGTGATCTGAAGACATGTCAGTACAACAGGTATTCCACATGATACGAAGAGGGCCATCTCTTTCTTTGTGCTCAGGCAAGACTCTGCTGTTCAACTCTTGATACTCACGCCAGCCAGGTTTGGGATAAAAGGAATCCACTGATGTGGCAAGGATGTTTGAGACTGCAGCAAGCTGCCACAGGCCCATGCTTTCACCTGGAGGTTTGATCTGCATGATTTCTGCCTTCAGTGCTGCATCAGTCTGCTGAACTGTGGCCGTTTCACAATCCAGGGGTGATATCTGGTGAGAGGGCTGCCTCTCTGGCAGCAACATGCAGGCCCCCCATACCACGCCCTCACTGTAGATTTCACAGTTTTGCACCAGTTCTGCAACAATCCTGCATCTGATTTCTTTCTTGGTGTGTTCCATCTCCAAACACCAGCATGCTGATACAGTTTGGGAGACAGCTGCCATCAGCAGTGGGAGACAGCTGCCATCAGCAGAATGACGAACAACAAGATGAAAAACTTTTTACCTACTCACAACTCGATACAAAAACGCAGCCACAAAGAACTGTGTCTTTGGAGAAACAGCCTAGTATATAGGTATTCTGCCATCGATAACGACGATATTAAAGTGTGCATTTCAGATTTTGACCTTTCGGATGAAATTCTTACCTCCTTTCCAGCACTAGTAGACTTCCCTCCACCATACTATTAAAGCAAAACCGTGATAGCAATTTTATATGGCTCATACAAAAGTATCGAACTCAGCCTATATTTCAAATGACATGAAGGTAGCACTTTTATGTGTCAGGGTTTAGACTGCCTGACATGGAGTAAAGAAGAACGTGAACAGCTGAGACACTTTGTCACATGTTTCATGGACACACATGATGAGAAAGAACTGGCCACCTGTCTGCTGGACACCCCTGTCACCTTTATCCAGCCTCTGCCGGACCCCGTGTCCCTCACACATCCCTGTGACCTATCCCTGCCCACATTCTCCACTGACCACACAGCCTCCCCTGTCTGGCCTGTGCACGGTCTGTCGCACTGTGAGGAGGCCACACAGAGCAAAGTCGTCATTCTTCCTCCAACTCCAATCATCCCCCCCTCACACTGCGGACACTGGCAGTCAGGGCACAGCCTCCAACGATGTCACCCCATGCCACCACGAGTCACCCAGTCACCAACCACGCAAAAAACATCGTCGACGCACATCTGTTTCACCCCAAAATCTTACAGAATGAAAATCTCCAGTGTGTGTGTGTTCGTCCTCCTGTGTTAAGAGAGGAACTGAAATATATTGAAACTGCCATTGACACTATCTCACATGCGCAAAAGGAATCTCAGGTGGCAATGACTTCTTTACTGAATGATGAAAAACGTGCTTTAAAAAATGAAGTACGTGCCTTGATCCAAGATAAATCGACTCTCTTCACTGTTACATTGATACCCTCAATAAAAAAAACTTTCCTACTTACAAACAAAGACAGATCATCTTTCAAAAGAAAATCACTCCCTGAAAACACACCTTGGGACTTTACAGTCTGAAAAAAAAAAAAAAACTAAAATGTCCCACGGTGCCATCAGTTAGTCATGTCAGTACACAAGCTGACTCTTGACCAAAGTGTTTCCCAATCTTATGAAGAAACTCTTTTGACCTGAACGCTCCCCTGAAATTCAAACTGATCAGACAGCTACCGGCTTGACAAATACCAGTTGATAGACATTCACCAATAATCTCTCTGTCTGCCCAAATAGATATGACAAAAACGAGCCATCCTTCTGTCACCATCAAGTTTGACCTGTCTAAACTGAATCTGAAGAAGTAGTCTGTAGTTTACCGACAAACAATCCTTTTCCAATTTCTGGCCGACGATGAACCAAATGACAGTGATCCTAATAGACCACTGACGCTCTCACACCAGGATAATGTTTCCAACAACAGCAAACCCCGAACACTGACATGACAAAGGCACCCGCTAGTTCCTTATCTGACACCAAGGTTAATCACCCTTTGTCTCCCTTCTGTGACAAAACAAACGACACTGTCAGTCCATCAGATGATTCCCAAGAAAGAGAGCCATCTTTTCTGTCACCATCCCTCTCTCACACCTCTATACTTCTTGTTGGGGATTCTGTACTGAAGTTTCAACCCAAGAAAACTTGCCCCCCAAGGGGAATTTATGTACAAACTATGTATTCCTGGCTTAACTGTGAATCATTTGACGAATTTACTTCTGACCCTTTCTTCTTCAGATCAGATCAAGACTGTACTGGTGCATGGGGGGATAAACAGCTGTCCCGCTGGTATCCGTCTCTCAAGAATCTTGGACAAAATTAGAAAGTGCTGTTCAAACAGCTTTTCCAAGACCTTCTGTTGCCCATGAGTTCTATTATTCCCGCTAGAGGGCGCCATAACTTGAATAATGCAATCCTTCCCTCCAACAAAAATCTGAGTCATGTCAGTAAAGAGATGAATGTTCTTTTCATAGACAACCATGATTCTTTCACAGCAGCCTCAGAGGGCTCTGCGCCTAGCATTGTACCAAAACCTGATCCACCCCAGTGCAAAAGGCACAGCAAAGCTTGCTGTGAATTTAAAGCATGCGTGTCTGAACTGGAAAGAAGAAAAAGAAACACCCAAAGGTGTAGGGGAGGACCCAGAGAAGCACTGTCTTCACCTGCCTTTTGAGCAGTCCTGTACCACCCTTGGAGGCCTGTGCTGTGTTGACGATGGGTACAGGAAGCGCAGGACACTCCATTAAGATATCAAGGGACATAACTGCTCCTGAACAGAGTAAATCAGACTACAGGATGCAACTCATCATAACAGCCTTAAAGTAGCATCCCCATGGATGTACCAGCCCGTATTTCATGACTGCAGAACCCATCGGCGAAAAACCACCACCCTCCAGCTGTCAAGCACACCCCACAGACCCAACCACCCCTGCCCACAGACAGATGGAAAACAGTGCCACTCGAGACACAGCCAAGCTTTCGCCATACAGTCTTATGTGCCCTCAAGAGAGAATCCAAGAGAGCATATTATTTAAAAGACCCGTTAATAATTACTGAAATACCCAGTCTGATACCCAAAATCAAGATCAGGAAATCACAGAACGGAATCAAAGTGTAAGCAGTCATTTTTTCCCAGGTCCGAGATGGTCGTCCTATGTCAGTGACCAGAGAAAATGCACAACAGCTGTATTCACAGGTCACTGATCATGGAGAATGCCCTCATTCCTCCTCTACCAATCATTTCCCGTCACTTTCTCAAACAACGCTTGCAGCATGCAGTGCCATTCCCCCATCAGCAAGTCCCTAATCGCACACTTCCTCTCTCTGGTCAATGTTGAGGAGGACAAGAGTTTCCCGTCAACAAATCCTCCTTACCAGTTCCGTTCTGAGCATGTCGGTCAGAGGCCTGTGTCTGGACGACATGCTCCTCCCCGTCAGTTCCCTTATCCCCAGGATTTCCGACAGAAGTCTTTTCCCCGTCATTATGCCCCTCCCCTCCATCTCCCTCGTTCTGGGGACATAAAGGATGATTCTGTCTCTCTCCAGGGAGCCCTGTCCCACCATTCCTCTATCCTGAAGCCCTCAGAGAGCTGTCCTCTCCCCACCACCATGGGCCCAGCCCCTCAAGTCTCTCACCCTAGAGACCTAAGACAGAAGTCCCTCCCCCAGCACCCGGCCTTTCCATACCTGTTTCCTCTCCCTGCTAATGTTAATGAGAGAGCCATGCAGTATCCTCAAATTCCAATGGTCTCCTATTCCGGTGTAAACAAACAGGAAATTAACCACATGCATCATAACATAAAAAGGATTCTCCTCTGTTTCCCAGTCACGAAAAAATTGTTCCCAATGTTGAGAACACAAATCTTGCCAGCAGAATGTACAACATCCTGAAGTACTCCAATATCCATGTACCGACCTTCCCTGCCCAAGGTTCTAGCATCAAAGGGGATCTGCTTAATCCTTTTGCTGTGCAGCTAATAATAATATGGCCTCTCAAATTCTAGCACAACAGCAAACTTTTAAAACCTAGCACCTCGTGTTTTCTTGTGTGGGGACAAGAACGTATGTATTTCAATGCCGTTTGTTCATGTAACAGTAATGGATTTGCATGTAATATATACTATGGTATATTCATTGCGCTGATCGCGAAAAAAAAAAAACAAATTAATCCTTTCCATTCCATTTCCCCCAGCCCTCATTCCCCTCTTTTGCCTTATCCCTACATCCCCTTACTCCCCAGTATTCTTATCATAGTTGCCGCTAGTGAGTGGTGGGTTGGTGGGTGGGTTGGTGAATATTCATCAAACGAATGTGTAGAGGTAGTGCTGCAAGCTGTTTGCCTGAACTGCTTTCGAAGGAACAGATCTTTCAATTGCTGGCTGTTTTTTGGACTCGTCGATAGTTCACTGTACATAATAGTTTAAAGTTAATTCAATGTTTTTGTGATTGAAATTTGTATGTTTAATCTTGATTTCAGTGTTTTGGAGCTATTGTGAACTTTCTATAATTCAATCAGTTATCTCTTTACTAAAACTATTTCTGCATTTCTTTGAATTTTGTACCCCTCGATAAGTTTGTGTGTGGTTGTTCCTAGTCGTGCTTATTTATCTCTTATTCATTTGTTCTCGCGTTCATTAGTTCTCATTATGTCTACATTGAGTACCTGGCCTTGTAAAGAAGGACTCTGGACTGGCTATCTAAATATTAACCGTATATTAAGCAAGCTAACTTATATATCAGCGATCTTAGAAAATTCTGGGAATGCCTTTCATCTGTTTTGTTTTTCAGAGTCATAATTAACAGACTGTACATTAGATTCTGATATAGCTATGCCTGGCTATAAGTTATTCGCCTAGATCCAAAAGCTAAAATGGACACAAGTTTGTTAGTTTACTATAATCAGTCGATAACTCTAAAACAGAAAGGGAATCTGGAACACTTTGGTGTCAAATCAATATGGCTAGAAATAAAATAAAACATATAAGTCCCATACTTGTTGGATTCATATATCCAAATCCGGCTGAAAGAACAAATTGGTTTGATAACTTTAGTGGAATGATGGATGCCGCTCTACTTGACAATGAAGAAATGTTTGTGTTCGGTGACTTCGATATTGACTTGTTAAAGCCTCAAAAACAATGGACCGAAATGTATACCTCATTAAACTTACACCAGATTGTGGATCGACCAACACGAATTAACAACTAATTCCAGTACTCTCATTGACCACATTTATGTCACATCTAAACATAACATTGTGGGAAATCTCTTCCCCAGCGACTGGGTGCAGTGATCACTCCCCAGTGTGTATTACTTGGGGGGAAAAGGGGGATACAAATTCCAAAACCAGGTCATAAATCTATCCTATATAGGTCTTTTAAAAGATTTAACGAAAATGATTTTTTTATCTGACCTGCTATATTCTCCTCTGTCCCAAATATACCATTATACCGATCCTGAAAAAGCAACAAATGTTTGGATTAATGTATTTTCCAATATCTACAATAAACATGCACCCATCAGAACTAAACGAGTAAAATATCATCTTAACCCGCGTGGATATCAAAGGAAATAGATAAAGAAATGCACATCAGAGAACTTCTGAAAGCAAAAAACGACGTTGGTTTTGCAAAGCAGAGAAATTTTGTGACGTCAATGAAGCGAAAAGCAAAGTACAAATGTTTTCAAGAGATGGTATCCAATAAAAGAGACTCAAGAACTATTTGAAACGCAATCACGAATTGACAAATAAAGGGTATTCACAAACACAACTTAACAATAAAGATATTACCCCTGAAGCAGTTCACAACTATTTTGCTAGCATTGCTGAAAACTTAATAAATAATAATGAACTGGAAGAAAATGATCTAGATTAGTAACTGAATATTGTAAGTCAAAGAATATTAAATCTTATGTGTCAGTTCCTTACATAACAATACCTGAAGTATTTGCATACTTAATGTCACAGAAACAACCAAAAACCAAAGATATTTACGACCTGGATCCCAATATAATCAAGTTGTCTGCACCAGTCATAACAGACTCTCTTACTTACATACATAACCTATGTGTAGAGAAAAACTGTGTTCTCCGGAATGTTTCAAACAAGCAAAAGTTGTCCCACTGTACAAAACTGGAGATCCGTCCAACCTTTGTAACTACAGACCTGTATCTGTTCTGTCAATTCTTTCAAAACCGCTCGAAAAGCATATCCAAAAAATTTAGTTACCCATTTAAACAAATATAATTTGATTCATCCTAAGCAGTCTGGTTTTAGGGAAAACCATTCCTGCCACACCGCGCTTACGCAAATGATTGACAAAAGGCTCTTGAACATTAATAACAATGAACTTACAGGAGTTGTCTTCACTGATCTGGCTAAAGCTTTTGATGATATATAACCCACTCTCTTCTCCTAAAAAAGCTCGCTTTATACGGACTCTGAAATACATTTCAATTCATGTCGTCATTTCTGTCTGGTCAAAAACAGGTAGCATGTGTTAATTCCTCAAAATCAGATTTGCAACCAGTAAAATATGGTGTTCCACAAGGATCCGTTCTTGGTCCTTTACTCTTTTCGATCTATATAAACGATTTACCGCTACGTATTCAATGTGACTGCGAATTATTTGCTGATGACAACTCTATGCATTCTAACCACCCTCACTTGCAGGTTGTGACGTCCGATTTACAAGATAGTTTAAACAGTGCCGTCAAATGGACGGAAATCAATCACGTCTCTTAATGCAAAAAAAAAAAAAAAATACATGGTCATTACTAGCAGACAAAAACGTCAAAAATGCCTGCTGATTTATTTTCAATATTTGTTTCCAGTGAAAAAATCGAAGAAGAAGTAAAAACACACAAAGTTTTGGGTGTTGTCACTGATAACAACTTATCATGGTCCGATCACGTTGCTTACCTATGCAAAAGAATATCCCAAAAAATATTCCAGTTATCAAAAATAAAGCATTTTCTGAATATGCATGCTAGAAAAC